>JAULJZ010179840.1:0-22667 GCA_032270985.1 Heliamphora pulchella
CAGGCTTGTGAATGTGCCCGTAAACATTCAGATAGCTCAAGTAGAAGCTTGAAGCTTGTAAAGGCTTGGAATACGCCTGGAAGTATTCTGGATAGTGGAAATACTCAAGGGAGATCTTGAGGAGTGGATGTAGACTAGGATAAAGCCGAACCACTATAAATTCCTGGAGTCTGGTTCTTTCTCTCTATCCCTCATCTATTAATAGTTGCATTGATTATATTCTTGCATACCTTTTCATATTGCAATATTAAAAAATTTCTAAAAAGGCTTTAAATTTCTTTTAAAATAGAAAAGACTCAATTCATCCTCCCCTCTTGAGTTGCCTAGATCTAACAGTATGTAATTACATTTCAGACTGTAAGGGAGGTCAGTGTAATTTACTCTTATTTTTTTGATTAGATGGAAACAACAAAAATACAAGAAAAGAAAATAAGGTCTCTCAAAAGCAATCCTGTAGCATGAGCACCAAGAAAAGGTCCGATTGTGGCGAGGGGAGAGTACATAAAAACCAAAGAATCATCTTGATTCGCACCTAGATTTGCTAATTCATCTGCCACTTGGTTCCCCTCGCGGCAGACGTGGCCTATACTACTAGAAGTATTAATCATGAGCTTGCGACAATCCTCAATCAGAGCTTTGTGCAGAAAGTGAGAGATGTCTCTATCTTTAATCAAGTTGAGGGCCACCTGACAGTCAATCTCGATATCTAGATCATGAAATCTTTCTCCAACTGCTTCCTTAAGGCTATTCAAGATGCTCCAGAACTCAACCTCAAGGCTGGTACAGTCTTGAAGACGTTCATAAAAATCAGTAATCCACTGCTCACTTTCATCCCTAAAGACACCTCCAAAATCGGCAATCCCCGGGTTGCCGTGGGAACATCCTTCAGTATTATGCATTAGTCTACCTGCAATAAGAAAAGCCCATTTAATCAGCTTAGGATAAAAACAGGGAGGAGGGAGTTTCCTCCAAAAGCCGTGGAGATCTCAGAAAAGGTGTAGATATTTCTAATAATAAGAAGAGGATCCCCATCAACACCATCAAAAAGCAGTTTGTTTCTAGCAAGCCAAAGTTGTCAAAGAGTGACTGCAAAAATAATATAACCAGGCACCGCTCCCAGAGAACAAGTGAGGTTTTTCATATTGCTAGTAATCCAATCCTGCCATGTGATATTAGTCTTAGAATGATGAATCTGCAAGCAAGATAGATTAGTCCAAATAACATTGCTAAAATTACAAAATCTAAAAATACGATCAATATCTTCAACAGAGTCTTCACATCTGGGGCACGTGGAGTCTAAAGTAAGGCCTCTATTGAGTATTTGATGGTTGGAGAGGATTTTTCCATGAAGACAAGTTTAGATGAACCCTTTGATTTTTTGGGATAAGTGAAGCTTCCAGATCCAATTTCAACTCCCAAAATCCCCATCCATGTTCTTTTCAATCAGGTTGTAGGCGAATTTAAGGTTAAACTTGCCAGTACTAGACAAGGTCCAGTATGGGGTATCTTCAAAAGAGTTGAAGGTAGATTTTGAGGTAGTTAAGATCGAAGTGATCTCATCGGGGGAGAGAATATCATGTAAGGTAATAAGGTTCCAATCAGAATTGACAGTGAGAATATCCTTGATTTTGGCAGAATTATTAGCCTTGTACAGGTGGGTAAGCATAAGAGGGTTTTGCTCACACCGCCAGTCTTTCCATGACGAGATTTTTTCACAATTGCCAACGAGCCATTTCATACCCTTTAGCAAGGTATTTTTTGAGAGAAAGATACTTCTCCAGGTATGGGAAGAACTATCTCTGCTCGAGCTTTCAAAGAAATTTTTTGAGTGGAGGTACTTCTTTTGAATTACATTCACCCACAGGGAATTTGGCTCGGTGAGAATTTTTCAGCTTAATTTAGTGAGGAAAGCAAAGTTATTGGCCTTGGCATTTTTGATCCCTAGACCTTCAGCTTTTTTGCTTTTACAAATAGTGTCCCGATTCACAAGGTGATTTTTTTTTCCCATCAATAGTATCACCCCAAAGAAAGTTCCTATTTAACTTGTCAATACTATCAAGAAGAGGAGAGGGGAGTTTGGAGGTTTGCATGAAATAATTGGGGATGGTAGAGGTGACAAATTGAACAAGAGTAGCTCTACCCATGAAAGAAAGGGTTTTTGCTTTCCAGCCAAAGAGCTTCCTATTCAGATTGGTAAAAATATACTCATAATGGCATCTTTTGACACGGGAGTAGAGGAGGGGAACCCCATAATATTTGCCCAGATCATGGGTGATAGGGATGCCACAGGAGTGGCTAAGAATAGCAGCAACATTAGATGGAATGTTGGGAGAGACAAAGAGTTTGGATTTAGAAAGGGTAATAGTCTGGCCAGATGCAGCACAAAAGGTGTTAAGGACATTTATAGTGGTCTCAACACCTTTATTAGAAGCCTCAACAAAAAAGAGAATATCATCGGCAAATAAGATGTGGCTGAATGGGTGCCCATTTTGAGAGGCTTTGACCCCTTTCAATTTCCCAATTCAACAGAGTGGTTGATAAGAAGGGGGATCGTTCCATACAAAGGACAAAGAGATAAAGCGATAGGGAGTTACCTTGTCTTAAGTCTCTACTAGGAGAAAAGCTATGGAGCTGATCACCATTCCAAAGAACATATAAGAAAACGCTCATCACACAATTCATAACAAGCTCGATCCAATCATGGTCAAAGCTGAAGAAGACAAGGGTGTCATGGAGGAAAGTCCACGAGATTTTATCATAAGCTTTCTCGAAGTCAATTTTGAAGATCATACCACCATTCTTCCCCTTTTTTCGACGCAGGGAATGGATATTTCCTAACAGATGATAATGCTATCCGAGGTTTGCCTACCAGGGACGAAGCTAGATTGGGAGGGGCTGATGATCTTCAGAAGGAGAGGTATGAGTCTATTAACAAAAATATTTGCCAAGTTCTTGTAGCTAACATTGCAGAGACCAATAGGTCTGAACTAGTTAACGGTGGTCAGGGAGGAGACTTTGGGAAGATTAGGGTTTTGTTAGTTTCAGGGGGGAAGGATCTAACTTGGAAGCACTATTTAATGAAGTCGCAAACCAAGGTACCAACGATGTCCCAAAATTTGTGATAAAAAATGCTTTGGATTCCGTCAGGACTAAGGGCTTTGGATCTCTTGATGCTTTTAACAGCATCCCAAATTTTAGCCTCAGAAGGGATAAAGGCAAGCAGAGAGAAAGGAAGGTCGGTGATGCGTCGATGAGGGATGGAGTCCCAATCGGAGGAAATGGTAACAGGGTGGGTGGAGAAGATATTGGTAAAGGAGACTGTTATTGTATTCATGTGGTTTGTTTGATAATTTATACAATTATAATAAAAAAAACTCTTCACTTGGTGAAGTTTTTATAACTTCTTAATCTATCAAAAATACCCCTAAAATAATTTAATATTTTAATTATTTGTATTCTTTTTTAAAACAGATAGAAAGGTTAAAAGGATAAAAACAACTTCCACATAATTTCAACCTCCCATATTCCTACACAACTCACGCTCAACGCATGAACACAACTGCTCGTAACTACCAAAGGAAACGGATGTGTTTAATACTTATTTACTTTTATAATTTTTTCATATTAATTTAAATTATTATATTCAATATAAATATAAAAGGTTATAATTGACATTACAAAAATAAACATATTTATTCATTTACTTTTTCTCTGTTTTCACTCAATTTTGGCGAGATATAAATCTTTTTAAAAGTAGGTCATTTCTCTTCTCACTCCCCTTCCATGTACTTTTCTTCCATTTCTAAAAAATAATCCAAACAACATTACAATTAATTTTTTCCTTTCAAATTTTTTTCTTCCTCTCCAAACCCTTCAATCCAAACGAATGCCAAGTGTTTGGTTAACCTAATTTTTAGCTTTCAGCTACTAATTTTAGTAATAAGTTATAATTTTTTTTAAGTGAATCAATATTCACAACTTTTATTACAAGTAATAATTATTTTTTTCTTTTATTTCAACTACAAGCATACATATTTAACAAACTCTCACAACTTTTGCTACAATATATAAATTATTAGTTTTAATAATGCCAAACACCCACAATTACTAGCTACTACCACTTCAAAGTGGCTCTCATATTCCCCAATGAAACGAATTTCTTATTTCAAAAAATTTATTTCTAATAAATATTATACAACATAAATTATTTCCTATTAGTAAGTATCGTGAGTTTTATAATAAATGTTTATATGGAGCTCATTATATTTGTAAATATGTAATAATTTATACAATAAAATATCATTGTTTGTAACCAAATTACATAGATTCAGACACACTTATCTCATATGAAATAAGTATCATATAAATATGGGACCCACCCCATATAATATAGGCATGCTTGGATATTTAATTTTTGACAGTGCACTTAGCATTTTTTTTCCTTATTTGGTGAAGGGTGTTCATCTGATTTGATTTAGGTTTTCTACTAATTTGGAATAAAATTTGTATTTTTTTTTACTTATTTTTATGTTTTTGAGCTCTTTTTTTTTTTCATTTTTGCTTCATTTATTTTTACTTTTCGGACCACGCCATGAGAGAAATCTTAAAAATAAAAAATTTTAATTAACACATGGAAAAAATTCACTAAAAATAAAATAAACAATATAAAATTTAAATTATTAGCCTTTTAAATTTATTTTTTTACTTTTTTTATATTTTAATTAAAATAATTTACTTTTTTAACACGTTTTGATAAAAACAATCGAAAAATTATAATAATTTGATCAAATAATGAAGAAAAATCATTAAAAATGAAAATAATCAAAATAAATTTTAAGTTATTATTCTAAACGGGGTGATGTTAGAATTATTAATTCATGATCAATTTCAACACATTTGAAGCCATTCAATTTCAACACTGTTTTTTTTTTTTTTTTGCTGTGGAAGTACATTGTTTCATGAATTACTTCAATTTAAATTAAGTCACTCAAAATTTATAAAATTGCAGACAAGTCAACTCAAATTTCTGTAGGCATGCATCTAAAAGAAAGAGATTTTGAATATTTTTATTTAAAAATAAATAATTTCATAAGTAATCAAATTCAATTTTTCTCCAAAATGTTAAAATCTATATATTTTGAATTGTTGATTGCTATAGCTAGACAAGTCTAATTATCCGACCGAGTTTCAGGTCCGAAAATTTCCAGTTTTAAGTTGTATTGTTTAACATTCTAAAAAAATTATTTATTCTATTGTTTTTAGTTTTTTACAAGAATAAAGAAAAACTTATTCTGAACTCTTTTCTTATAAAGTAAAAATATCAAAAGGTTTTTCCAAACACTATAATTATTATGAGCACAAAAATAAAAACATATTAGGCATTTCAAGAAAAATCAAAAAAGAAAACGTATCCCAAACGACAAGCTTTTTTCCTTCTTTTTTCTATAAAAGATAAATTTTTTAAAAGTCAAGTTTTTTAAACATTTTAAACAGTAAAATATGAACCATTCAATGCCAAACTTCTTCCAAGAACACAAAAACAAAAAAAAAAAAAGAAGGAAAGAAAGCAAAGGAAAGAAAAGAGAGGGAGAAGGATCTACTTTATATTGAGAAAAGGGAGAAAAAGGATGGTAAAGCACAATATGACTTTGGAAAGCATATGCTTTTGTTGTCTACAATTGCAGTTATTCCATGATCATGTATCATATTGCACATGGTGGGGTCAAAATCATGCATTTTCTATCCCAAAAGTTTTCTTTTGTGTGTTCTTTTTTTTTTTTTTTTTAAAGACTTCTATCCCTAAAGTTGTTTTTCAAAATATTGTTTTTTGATAATTGGGTGTTCGGGTCAGCACGTATCTCGACTAATTCTAGAATTTTGATGTTAACAACCAAGTAAACATTCATCAGTCTTAAGGAGATTTAAACCAGTAATCGTTATGGAGCAAAATTAAGACCTGACCTATTAAACTACCTTCAGAGTTATTTTTCAATATTAATTTGATAGCCATTTGCACATTTATACCAATTTGAGAGTTCTTAATTCATCAGCCATTATTATTCTTACTACAAATATAAAAAATTTATTCATAAATTTTTTCACAATTCAAATTGAATACTTTTTATTTGGAGTATAATCTACGTCACAAATATTTTAATCTGAACTATTCATTTTAAACTGTAAATAAATTTATGAGTAAGTATTATGAATGTTTAGTATTTCTATTATAATATAAAAAAATAGTAGTGAAAAAATTGGCTTCAAAAAGTAGGGGAAAATGGAATAATTGTTTCTATATCTACTCAATTAAGTGTTTGATATGGCTACTCTTAGTAATTTTTAACTTTTTGTTACTAATTTTAATTATAAGTTATAAATTTTTTCAAACAAATTATAAATATTTTTTTTATTTTAGTTACAAGTTACAGTTTTTATCAAACACTCACAACTTTTACTAAAAACTACAATCGATAAAATATTAGTTTTAACAATGCCAAACACTACAATTGAAACCTATCACAAAGAAAAACAAATAAAATCTCTTTAAAAAAATTCTACAATGATCGACAGTCGCATTTTTAAATGGTTTATATTTGAAAAGAAAGAATCACAAGAAACCACATTATTTTGTTTAAGATTACAATATTAAAAATCTTGTTTCATATAAATTACAAAAAGGATGGGCATATGAGGGGGATTCAATTTCAGGTCCCTACTGCCAAAGTAAGAGGTTTTGCGGATTAGTTCTTGCTTGGATGTCAAAAAATTTTGGGCGTTAAAAGTTCAAATTTTTTTATATAAAAGAAAAAGAGAAAAAAGGTAAAATTATTTAAAATAAATTATTCAAGGTAGTTTTTTTTTCTTTTTTGTTGATATGTTTAAAATAGTTTTACTTTTTATTTTTAAATTATAGCGTTTGAGATAGTAGCACAATTTTTCTTATTTTTAATAGTAGAGTTGCCTTTTTAATTAAAGATATTATAAGCATTTTACTCGGGAAAAAAGAAAAAGTTAAGAGTGTTTAGCATGTATATAAGTTTCTTTTTTTAAAAAATAAAAATAATAAATTAGTTAGTTTTTTAGATATACCAAACATTATAAGCTTGAACTTCAATTTTTTTAACTAAAAATTTTACCTTCCAAAAAAAAGAGAATTAAAAATGATACTATCTTCATTTAGTGCAATTATCACTTAACCTAGTAAAATTTTGGAGTTTCAGCTAAAGATCTAAAAAAATAAGTTTTAATACGTAAAATTTATTAGTCAAAAGTCTAAAAATATAAATTTTAACGCGTAAGATTCATCAACAAAAATTTTAACGTATAAGATGCAATTGTATAATTTTTCTCAAAAATACCTTACAAATAGATAAATTTATCTGTTTTGCATGACAAATATTTGTTTAATATGCAAATAGATAAATTTATTTATATTCTTTATTTGTGCTTTCAACAAGACAGATAAATTTATCTGTATTCTTTATACGTGCTTTCAATATAACAGATAAATTTATCTGTGTTTAATAAGACAGATAAATTTATCTGTATTCTTTACACGTGCTTTCAATAAAAAAAAATAGATAAATTTATATGTGTTCTTTATACATGTTTTGAAAATGTACGATAAATTTATCTGTGTTCTTTATACATGTTTTGAAAAAAGACAGATAAATTTATTTATATTTTTTACATGCGCTTTCAATAAAAGACAGATAAATTTATTTGTATTCTTCATACATATTTTGAAAAATGTACAGATAAATTTATTTGTTCTAAAGTATTTTTGTTCCAAAATGACCTTGCGCATTAAAACTTTTATGCGGATGGATTTTGCTCATTAAAAAATCTTATGCTGGATAAAAAATAATAAATGATCTATAAATTGGGCTGTTCACTAATTTTTCGTAAAATTATTGGAGGTGTTTAAAAATGTTACAGTTAGTAACTTTTAATTTTCTGTTACTAATTTTATATATAAGTTATAAAAAATTTTAAATACTAACAATTTCTACTATAATTTATAACTATTTTTTTTATTTAAGTTATAAATTATAATTTATACTAAAAACTCACAACTTTCGTTAGAAATTATAATATATAAATTAATAAAAATTTTGCAAAAACACCACTATTATTATAAATTCGTAAAATTATTATTATAAATTCATTAAGTTCCGAAAAAATTTCAAAAGATATACAATATTTATAAGTCACATCACGTGATAAGCAACGTACCAAAAATAATAATATGAAAAGTATGGTATTGCCCTATTTGGGTCAAATTTTGGATTTAATTGCTTATGTTTTATATTTAGTTAATTTTTTTAATTTTTTGTATCTTCTCAACTATAGTAAAAAAATCTGAACAAAAAATTAAAAAAATTATTAAAAATAAAAATAAGCAACATAAATTCTTATTTATTGACTTGTTTTAGCTTATTTTTATTTTTAATTTTTTTATATTTTGATAAAAAATTTACTTTTTTAATTCATCTCAATAAGAGAAATAAAAAAAATGATAGTTTAACTACTGATTAAAAGATATTAAAAAATAAATAAATTAAATTAGATTAAATTAAATTAAAATGAAATTAACGGCTATTGTTTACCAATTAGGCTTTTTTATATCTGCATGTTGAGAACTCCAATTCCCAATACTCAATAATCCTCCTCACCATGTCAATTCATTCATTTGTTTTTGTTTTGTTTCTTGACAATTTCCTTTACTAACTATAACTTGAATAAGTGAAAATAAATGTGCTCCATGTGGTCACAAATTTTAACCCTATGTACCCCCCACTATTTGGGTGCATATTATATACATTTTGTAATTGAACTTAGATTTGTATATCCAAAGTCTAAAATTTAAATAATTAAAAATTAAAAATTAAATAATCACATAACAAAACTTAAAATTGCTATAACCAAAGTAAGTAAAATAAGCAAAAGTCATAGTTGAGATAACCAACTGAGCAAGGACGGACGCAGGATTTTAATTTTGAAGAAACGATTTATTCTGGTAAATTTTTAAGAGAGCATATATTAAATTTTTAAAAAATCTTAGAGTGACGAACTTATATAATTATGAAATATTTTGAACTAATACTATTATAATAGTGAATTTTTTCAAAATTTTGAGGAGGCGATCACTCCCATCCGCTCCCTCTTAGGTCTATCTATGCAACTGAGTGCATACCATAGCAAATTATAAGTGCATACTATACGCACATCGTAACTGAACTTAAATTTGTATATCTAAAATCTAAAACTAAAATAATCTAATATCAAAGTTAAAATAATCATATAATTAAATTTAAAATTGTTATAACTAAAATCAAAATCAAAATAAACAAAAGTCAAAGTTGAGATAACCGAGTGTACACCACAGCTAGTTATGAGTGCACATGGTTAAGTCTAAAATGACCATAACCAGAGCCTAAAATTACCATAAGCAAAACAAAATTAAAATACTTAAAAAACTATAAAATTTCCCAATTTTTAAACAAAACCAAAGCTAAAATAAACAAAAGTCAGAGTTGAGACAACCAACTAAGTGCACACCATAGTTAGACTATGTTTGAACTAAAAAGCCTTGTGGCTTTTTTTCGTTTTTTATGAACTTTTTTTATATTTTAGTTTAAATTTTTTATTTTTCTAATTCCTTGTGATGAGAGGATTTTAAAAAATATGCCCGTTATGGTCAATTTTAAAAAAAAATCTACTAAAGACAAAAACAAGAAAGAAAAAGCCAAAAGGCCAGTGAAGTTGGTTTTTTCGTCTTATATTAACTTTTTTTAGATTTTGATCAAAAAATTTTACTTTTTTTTTTCTCATGACGAGAAGAATTTAGAAAGTTAACTCATTTGGGTTAATACTAAAAACAGTTCATTAAAGACGGAAAAAAATCGCAAAAATAAAAAACTAGCGCAAACACAAACTTGGTTATGAATGCACACAGTAAAGCCTAAAATTACCATAGCCAAAACAAAATTAAATAACTAAAAAAAGTGCACACTACAAAATTTCCCAATTTTTAGACAAAGAATAATTGTCAAATGAGAGATTCTTACCTCAGATTTTGGGCAGGCAATTTTCTTTGTTGAATGGTAATTAACCCCCAGAAGATATCACAAAGCTGTCATGTATCAATTCAAATTCATGCAATGACATGTCAAAACTATTCTTGGTTTAAAGGCGGCCGGTCACTCTCCAAATTGCCGAAGATTATGTGGTTTAGAGTTTAATCCAACCTTCTCAGTAAGTATTCGACCTGAACTCCCTTCGTCAGAGGCACGATCCAATCTCCATAAAGCTTGGCAACTAAACTTGGTTTGATTTTGTACACTGGATCAGCAGCATCCTCCTCCTCTTGATTCACTCTTACCTTGAGCCCGAACGTTTTGGCTTTCATTTCTACTCTCGTCTTAATGTCCGCCTCTACCATTTCATACGTCAACATTTCCATTAGTCTAGCCCTGTCCTGCAATGCCCATATCGGTAGCACCAGAGAAAAAATGAGTAAAAAAACATCATCATCTATACATGAAACACGAAAAGTGCAGAAGATGAATCAGTACTATTGAGGGAAGAAGTATACTTGAGCTTTAATGGCAGCCTCGTAGCTGGAAGGGGATTCTTGAAATTTTGCCTCTGCTACAAATTTGCCATAATGGATTCTCTTTGAGAGTGCCTGCAACCATAATGGAGGAGTGAGCATCCAATTAATCTAACAGTGCATAGGAAGGCACCGGTTTGGTTTTGTATGTTCCTTTTTTGTTTACATATATCTTTTTCGTCACTTTTAACTCTTCTAATGAAAATCATTAGTAATGTTCGGAGTTCACAGTGAGACTACTAGAATCCTTTTGCTACGTTATTACCCTTAATAATTTTTTTAAAAAAAGCTGTTCATAAAATCAATTAGACACGGGTAATTGCTAGTCTCATACGAATTAACAACTCAATGGAGAGTAAGGCACATTTCCCTTAAAAAGCTTGGGAACATTGGCCTATTCAAGGACCTTCTCTATGAAACCAAATTACTTTGCCTGCGTGGCATATTCACACAAATTGAAAGTGCTCCCTTGGTGTTTGAAAACGAAAACCCAGATCTTGATTTGTAAAAAGTGATGTTCAGATGATACTTCGTGAATGTTGGAATGCAGAAATTATTTGTCTGAATATCCATATAAGAAGATGACGAAGAAATTCAAGAACAAAGTAGAGGAAAGAAAGAAAAGAATGACAAGTTACAAAAGACAGCCATTTAATTTGTAACATAACTTCCAAACCAAATTAGAACAGGGGAAAAACAATTATATTAGATGATTGAAACAACACAATTTATATAATCCAATTCAACTAAAACCAATTTGTTGCATCGCAAACCTGCTGTGATGAAGGGGTTTTTTTTTTTTCGCATACCTGCAAGCAAATTGTGTCACAAACAGCAGCTGACCCACTATTACCATCATCTCCTGGTTTTACCAATCTAGGAAGAAGATCTCTATAGTACATGTTCCAAATCTTGCTGTTTATGTTGATGGAAGCAGCACAGGGATGCAAGACCTATGATATGTCAAGTCAGAACCAAGAAGCAATATGGTATTAGTTAAGAAATGATTTATCAAAGAAAAGAAAGTTAGCTAACCAAGTTATAAATCAGCTTTAACACTGCTTCAAATGTATCGTAAGACACTTGAGAGAGAAAAGAAGCTTATCATATTTGATCAAATGGACAATTATGTTTAGGCAAGTTACACTGTCAAATTTTGCAGTAAGTTATATGTTTCATTATCTTTCAATGAAAGCAACGAGCAGGAAATTTTCAATGGTGATTGAAGTGGTCTCAAGATCACGACTTCAAAACAAAATTAGTATCCCTAGTTTCGTAGCATTTAGTATATAAAAGAGTTAGAGTTTAGATTGACTGGGTGATGCCACAACTCAACAACATTACTGAGGTCAAATTCCCTGTCGATTTTTTTGTGTATATAGTGATAACTAAAGTGATTCTGTCTTATATAGTTGTGTGCGAGTCAACTATGCAGTACAGCTACTTTGCGCAATGAGCTAAAGCTAGCATTAATAATTGTGTGCGAGTCTCCTATTGTTCTCTCTCTTTCTTCGACTGGGACAGTCAATGCCTGCATTTTTTGACCAAGTAGCAATGTCACCCTTCACTTATCTGGTGTTTCTTAAACTAAAGAAATGTAGCAATGTGCCAATCGTATGGCCTATTTTCACATTTAAAAACGTTACAAGTGAAAGAAAATGAAAAATGCCCTATTTCTACAACAACTCCCAACAATAATCTGTTCTTCCCCCTCACAATGCCAATAACCGTGCAGCCAAGGCCTCCCCTATATTGCAACAAACAAATGTACTTTCCTCTTCCCCTCCTCTTATCTCATCTTCTCCATCCCCCTATAGTCACTAGTCTCCACTCTCTTTCCCTGGCCTCCACCACTATGGCCACTACACCTAACCTATCCCACCTCCTATATCTGCCCCCCCCCCCCCTCTCTCTCTCTCTCTCTCTATATATATATATATATATATATATATATATATATATAACACATACACACGCACAAACGGACACACGCCGCACAGAGAGAGTCACACACCACAATCCAACAAGATGAACTATTGTACACCCACATGAATAGCACAACAGTGATAAAAGCAACATGAGAACTATTTTTGTGGAATATTTGATTGAGTAGGAACTTTAATGGGACTTGTGGTGGTTTTAGTGAAAGAGGAAGAGAGGGGAAGATGTTGGAGAGGGTTTTCGGACTAGGGGTGTGGCTTAGCTAAAAAGCGCGGTCACTTTTACGAAGGTGGTGTGTCATGTCAGACACGAAACTCTTTGAACACTTTTCGAACACTTTTCGGACACTTCTAAGTTCGTATTCAACACTTTTTAAACGTATCTTAATTATTTATAAAGTCACACTTTTTTTGACACCTGACGAACATTTCAATGCCACTTTTTGAACTCTCCCAACACGTCCTATGTGATGAATTTCTTCATATTAACAATATTGTACATTCTTCAAAACGCAAATTATGCACACTAAGTGACTGTTTGGAATAGCTTTTATGTTTGGCTTTTAAGAGATTTAGCTTTTTTAAAAAAAGAAGAATAAAAAAAGTAAGTGTTTGAAATAATTTTTTGTAGTAGCTTTTTTGCTTCTTATTGAAATGTCTAAAATACCTTTACTTTTAACTTTTAAGTTGTAATGTTTGGAATATTAGTATGACTTTTTTTGTTTTTGTGAGTAAGGTTGACTTTTTTATGTAAAAGTATTATAATAATTTTATATGAAAAAAAGTTTGGGTGTTTGGAATATGTATTGGTTTTTTTCATTGGATTAAGAGATGGAAAAAAAGTTAGATAATTTTTTTTTTAAACCAAACAGTGCAGTTTAAAAACTGACTTTTTTGCAAAAACAAAAAAAAAAATTGGCTTAAAAGCTAGCCCAAATAGACCCTAAATATGTTTTAGAACAATTATAGGAAGAAATATAAATCTTTTTAATTTTATTAGTGATATGTTGTATACTTTCTACTCCACAGGTGTAGAGAGCATCAAGTCTTATTTCTTACACATCTAGTCCCAAGTCCGGAGAATGGAGGCGAGTTGTGCTTTAGGTAGCTGACAACCAGTATGTCAAAATTCTTCAAATCTCTATGAACATAAATCCAAATATATTAAAGTAGAATTAGACCAAGGATCAACTTTGAGTCCTTATCTCTTTGTGTTAGTTATAAATAAACTGATTAGACCTATTCATGATGAAGTTTCATGGTGTTTATTATTTGCTAATGATATTATCTTAGTGCATGAGACTAGAACTGGAGTTAATGCTAATTTAGAGGATAGAAGATTTGAAGTCAAAATAATTTCGAGTAAGTAGGAACAAAATAAAATATATGAAATATAATTTTAACAGTAATAAGAATATTAATAGTGAAAAAGTATATATTCAAAATCAAGAAATACCTAAAAGTAGATATTTTTATTATTTAGGTTCGAATATTAACAAAGATGGATAGATTGAAACGATTAGAAACAGATAGAATCAAAGTAGGTTGGTTCAAACGGAGGGGCGATTTTGGCATTCTATGTGATCGATGGATACCTACAAGATTAAAAAAATAATTTTATAGGATATCTATTAGATCAGTGATTCTATATGGGACAGAATGTTGGGCTACTAAGAAAAATCACATAAATAAATTAAGTGTTACTAAAATGAGAATGTTAAGATAGATGTGTGTAACACTAGAAAAGATAAATTAGAAATAAAAACATTCGTGGAATGGTAGTGGTCGCACCAATTCGGGACTTGTTAATAGAAAATAGATTAAGGTAGTTTTAACATATACAACACAGACCAGCTGATGTAGTAATAAAAAAACGCAATAAGATCATGGGTAATGAAAACATTTGGGGGAGAGGTAGACCTAAATTGACATGGAATAACGTATTAAGAAAGTATATGAAATTATGAAAACTAACTAAAAATATGAATTTTAACAGAACAAAATGGCGTAAAAGAATTCATGTAGGTGATCGTAATTGATTGAGACAAAAACTTAGTCTGGTCTGGTTTAGTTTGGTTATATGCTGTATATTTAGTCTGGTTTGGTTTAGTTTGGTTATATGTTGTATATTTTTAATTATCATTTAATAAATTATTTACATGTTTGATATATAATAAATATATAAAAATATAAATTTTTTGCGTGTCCCGGACGTTTTGTGTCCTACACTTTCATGGAAATTGATGTGCCGACATGTCTATGTCATGTCGTGTCCGTGTCCATGCTATTTAGTGGCCCAGATATGAGGCACATAGAGAAGCTTTGAGGAAGGGGGAAGAGTGGCAAAGGATCGTCGAGCTGGGGGTAACAACACTGGTGAGAGGTTGTGGGGTAGGGAAAGAAAGGGGAGGAGATTGCACGGGGCAATCGAGGTAGGGTGGGGATTGTTAGTGGTTGGGGTGGGGACTCCATCACTCTACTTGTTCTAACTACTACTCAATTGTCTCTAAGGAGGACATATGGCTTGATACAATGGTTAATTGGAAAAACTTAGTCATGTTAGTGGTCGACTTCAGATGCGTTACTTGACCCACCTCTTTAGTTAACCTCAGTGCGGTGGTCTTTGCACAACCTCTTAGGGGGAATAGTATCAAATGTTGGTTATTATTGTTTATGAGTAATATGAACCTCTTGGTGGGATCGATGGCAAGACAAGATCTTGTTGATGGGTTGATGGCTGCGAATCTAGTTGTGATGGTGAGGAATCCACAAGCTGCAGTGGAAATGGTTGCACGATGGAAGAGGTTGAAGCACTACTTGAGGATGTGGAAGATGAAATAGAAGACAACCACTATGGGTTTGCAACATTATTTGAGGAGGTATTGAGGTGCTTGTATAGAGGTGATTTGTGAGTTTATAAAAGTGAGGTAGGGAAGGAGTGCGGTGGCGGGGAGGAAATGGGGAGGTGAAGAAAAGAAGAGGTGATGTGGTGTGTAGTGGAAAGGTTTGGGAGAGGACTGGGATGGTGGGGAAGGGTGCAGTAAAATATTTTCTGAGGGCAATAGCACTGGTCAGAGTAGCAAACGATAAAATCATCGTAAAATATTTTTTCAGTTCATAAAACCAAAATTGATTTACGAAAAAAAAAAGCGTAAGTCATTTTACGGTGGTGGTGCTAGTGACAGCGATGGAGGCGGTTAAGGGAGTGGTGGTGTCGCGGTTTGGGGGTTGGGAGTCGAGGTTTCGGGGCTCGGAGGTTGAGGGTTAGGGATCAGGAGTTCAGGGGTCGAAGGTCGCGGGCTGGGGATCCAGGGGTCGAGGGTCGAGGGTCAAGGGTTGGGAGTTGGGGTCTAGGGTTGGCGGTCCACGGGTTGGGTGCAAAGCGCAATTTTCTCTTTTGCATTGCCACATAACTAAAAGCTTTAGGGCTTGACCATTATAAGTTAAAATTATGGGGCCAAAATGGGACCTGGAGTAAAGAGCATGGGTGCAAAGCGTAATTTACTCTTTTTCTCTCAATAGTTGGACCTTAAGTTTACACCAAGTTCTAGTATAATGTAGTGACTTTTGTTTCATTCAGAAATGATGAGGGCACCAAACCGATTTCAATCATTTAAATAGTTATTATTAGTATCAAAATTTATATAATGCCAATATAATGCATGAATAACCAAATGCATTCTTACTACCATGCTCATCATAAAGATTAAAAAAAAAAAATCATGGATAAATTTAGAATACTTTTTTGCTGTAGAATTTAAATAAATTACCAAATAACAGTATTAGTTTAGGCCGCGATTAGCAACTTGGCTTTTCGGCTAAAAACGCAAAAAAGCAAACTTTGTTCGTTTGGCAAAAAGCAAAAAAGCAAAAAAGCTAAAAAGCTAAAAAGCTAAAAAGTCAAATCAAAACACAAACTCCCAGAATATTCAAATCAAACTTCCACTACTTTTAAAATACAATAATACCCCTTATTCATAACTTATTTACTACAACTACCAACTATATATAATTGTTAATATCAAATATATAAAAGGATAAAATTATCAACTTTGAACAAAAAGAAAAAAATCTAGCTTTTTACCCAAACAACCAACTTCAAAAAACCTAGCTTAAAAGCTATGTTACCAAACAACCTACTTTGAACTCAATTTAGCTTTTTGACTAAAAAAGCAAAAAAGCAAAAAGCTAGCTTTTAAGCTAGTTACCAATCGAGGCCTTAGTATTAGGTACATAGGGATCTGTTTTCGACAACTACTGCAACAATGACAGATAAATTGTAATTATGTACCTGGGGGTATTGCAAAGGTGGAAGGATTGGCTCAGGTAAGGCAGTTGGGAAGAAAGGATGCTCATCTGGGCTCTTATATCTGCCCACCTATTTTAAAATTGAAATTCAATCAGAAACTAGTACAACTCTTTTACTGTCTGTTTCAACATCACACTTTTGTCTCTGTTAAAATTTTAACAACCTGGGCATGAAGCTTTTCAGTTTCTCTAAGCATGAACTCCACCAAAGAACCACAGAACCCATCCTTAGAGAAAGCATTGTGATCATATGTGTCTGCATTGTAACAATATTGAGCCCTCTCCAAAAGGCTAAAAATTATGCTATCTTCTTGTCGGATAAGTGTCTGTCTTATACTCTTTAAGGTCAAGCTCTCACTTTCATCCACCCTTTTCTTACTCGTAAACCTTTACACAAAATAGTACTATAAACTACAACTTCCACAAGATAGTTTCTCAATAAATGAAAATAAAAACTGCTAATAAAAACTTTTGCTGATACATATTTGAGCAAGCATGCAATTGTAAAGAAACTTGATAACAAGGCATATCAAACACAAAATCTCAGTAGGAAGTATATGCGGATGTATCCCTTGGTGCCTACTTGTGTCGTACAGTATTATCATTATTTTCATTGGGACAAAGCTTCATTGAGTGAGTTGAGTTCTCCAACAGTTGTTGAATAACTGATTTTACACTTGTTAGGTTACCAATTATCCCAAATGCTTAAGCTATTAAGAAATAAACCCAACAGTGTATATCAAGCTATCCAACAACACTATTAACTGATTTTGCACAATACAACATCTCAAATCAATTAGCATCTAAGCTTGTGTGTATGACTCACAAGTTCCAACTCTGTTATTGAATTATTAACAACAAAATAAACTGGAATTATGAAAAAAATTGTTTCCACCCCTGAGATAAAATATAATTAAATATACAATAAATCCTCAATTCATTCCATGCCCAACCATGCCAGAATGTGCATCAGCTAGATGCCTTATTGCTGCTCTTCACATGTATATCTCAGTTACCTGGTATAAGCTGAAGCTGCTGAACATGTTTAACTAATCAGATTGATTTTAAGGTTCTGTCACAACAATAGAAGGTAAAAAGGCTGTTTTCCTAATATCAACAAGCTTGTGATGCATGTGATGCATGTGATGCACTTTCTAAGTAGCATACAGTCAATACACACAATCATCCACAAACTATAAGACTGTTCAGCCAAACGAGCCTATAAATCAAGTTAAGCACATAAGTTGAACTCATGTCAGGGTATGCCTCTCTGCTCACAAGTTTGTCCATATGCTTGTCATCTATTATCCTCTCTTCCAAGTGTGGCCATGATCATTCCATTAAGCGACAATTGTCAGTAATTCCAAACCTTTTTTCGATTACCCACAAAATCTCAACAGCAATAACAATGAGTATTTATTTAAAACTGCTTTATAAATGAGCTTGGTCATATGGATATAAGCTCATGGGCACCCTCTCCTTGCAAGTCAGTTTTCAAGGATAAATTCTACCAAAAAGTTCGTATTATTTAGTATCAAAGCCAGCTACCATGTTGAATCTAGTATTAGATGTGATCAGATGCAACCTATACGTGTAAGGGATTGGATGGGTTGGGGTTTAAAGTTCAAACCATGGAGGCAACTTAAAACACCTTAGTATTTTGTATGGGCGGGATTGGACGCAACCTATGTGTGTTAGGCATTGAATGTATTGTGGTTCAAATTGTGGAGGCAACGACCTATATGCTAGATTTAAACACCTCACCCTTGTTTATGGGCATAATGCTATTGTAGTATTATGTTAAATAGTGAAAGGCGAGGTGAAATGACAATTGAAGTATCTATCATCGGATCAATGTCAATAGAGTGGGCTGCCAATAAGAGTGTTCTAGTATGCCAAAGCCTTTGTAGCATAAGGGCATATTCTCAACTTCCCATCGTGGAGGTTGCGGGTTCGAGCCTAATGGTGAGCGGTTGGGGGTGATCTCCGTTCCATTTCCCTTAGATTAAGATAATATAGATTCTTCATGTGGCCAAAAAACAAAAAAAAAGACTGTTCTAATATATTACAATCAAGAAGAAGGTTTGTATCAATTAAACTCAAGCACAATACCGAAATTTCAAAGTTAAACAAAATAAAATAAAAATAAAGAGTCGGAAAAACTCAAATCAACTCAATTGACATATTAGGAATACAATTTCAGAACTAAAAAAAATCGTTGGGAGGGGGGGGATGAAAAAGAAACCCACAAAAATTATCCACTCCAATAAATAATTTTTGCAGAGGGAAATTTTCATTGCAATGCGAGAATACAATCGTATAAGCGTGAGCGTATATTCTATCTACTTCTACTATATATAAAGAGGGAATCTCACTTCCATTTTCGTCCTGTGTGAAATTCCATTTATACTCTTAAAAAATTTGTGTTGTAGTTTTAATCTATTTTATAATGGTCATACTATAGATATATCTTAAGTTTATTTTAATGATCGTACTATTCATTTTATAGAACTCCTTAAAAAGATCATTCATATGAAAAATTAAATTAATTAGGTATTAATAACTAAATTATTTGAACGTATTTATTTTAAATAAAATAAACGGTCTATTATTAAAATTATACATACCATTAAAATAAATGTCATAGGACTCCATATTTACAAATATCCAACCAAACTATTGTTTTATATCTATGATCTTCTCAATATACTCCACAAGATTAACGGTTCATATTGTCGAAATGAGCTTCAAATGGGACCATAGACATATATAAATAATGTTCGGCAATCTCAAGCTTTAGGACTTACGTAAAAATTTGTATTGTTTTAACATAATATATAAATGTTATAAATACACCTCAAATTTATTTTGATCACCGTAGTGTTCATTTTATAGAACTGCTTAAGAAGATCAACCACGTGAAAAATTAAATTGCTTAAGTATCAATAAATAAATTTTGAACATATGTATTTTAAATAAAATAAACGGTCTATTCTTATAACCACACATACCATTAAATTAAATGTAATAAGAACTATAACTAAAATATTCAATCAATCTATTTTTTACATAGATGATCTTGTCAATATGCTCTACAAGATAATCAGTTCGGATTATCGAGACGAGATTGAGATAGAGCCATAAAAATTAAACTTTATTGTAAAAGGATATTTTTCTACCATGCGATTACAAAACATATTCTTTAATCGTTTCGGCGGAAGAAATTGAACAAATAAAATCTTTTGATTAACATATTCAAAAAACACAAAAGATTGAAAAATAAGCAACATAAAATATCACTTGTTAGTTTGTTTTAACTTATTCTTATTTTTTTAATCTTTTCCATATTTCGATCAAGAGTTTTTATTTTTTTTCGACTCATCTTGATCAGAAGAGTTGAAAAAGTACAATAGTTTGACTATAAGACAAATTTTTCTTGCTAAAACAATAAGTAAAATAAAATATGCAAATAAATCATTATTCCAAAGGAGACCATTATTTGATTTGGATTTATCGTTTAACATTTTGCTTATTTTTTAAAAATTGTTAATCGATGCGACAAAAGAAAGTAAAAAAATAAAAATTTCTTTGTAAAAGATGAAAAAAAAAACTCTAAAAATAAAAATAAACAACATAAAATCTGACCAATTAGTTTGTATTAACTTCTCTTTTTGACTTTTATAAATTTTTATGGTTAAATTTATAAATTTTTCTGGCCGCTAAATTATGAATCTATGCAGTTTTTTAATTATGAAATCTTTTTATTTAGTTATGAACATGTATAGTAGAATTTATAAAATACATACCATACAATCTAAAAATGGAGTGTACTAAAGTTTTTCTCTTTTTAAAATAGAATAATCCATATTTTTTAAAAATGTTCACTAATTTTTTTTTCATGTAGCACTATTTTCCTCCTCTACACAAATATTCCTATATAAAAATACTTATATAATAAAATATCTCATAGTTTTTTTAAAGTGTCTTCAATAGCAAAAATGTCACATTTTAAAAATATGTTATTCTCAAACACATTTTAAAAATAATGGCTGAGGTTAATTCAGATTTAGATCTTGAGGTTGACAAAAGTTGTTTAGAGGAGAATTTCTCCCTTTATTTTGTTTAAAATATGCATTTTAAATTTCATACGAAATTACGCTAAATATAACAATTTAATTCCATTACAAATAATATTTTCTCATATGCTTTCTTCTATCTACAACTGACTAGTTATGTATAAACAAGAAAAATGTTTTGTTTCTCTTACCAGATGGGTGAACAAGAAACTTGAAGAGGACGATACCCTTTTGTTGCTGGATTAAATTGAAGGGTTTTGTGGGTGGGGTTAAGGGCAGTCTGAAACGCAAAATGCGAGTCAAGTCTTGAAGAAGATAGAGAACCGAAAGAGAAATTGAAACGGATAACGGCTTCTGAGAGCTTTGCCTCCATTAATGGTTTGTTTTTGGAGAAAGAATAGTGCAGGAGCCGAGTCCAGAGACACCTTGGCAGAGCAGAAGCGGCGGATACAAATCTCTCAAATAGTTTTAAATTGTTCAATTCTATTCTAAAAGATGACAATGGTGTAAATGGTGTGTTTGGCATTTGTTTGAAATCAGTCAATTATAGATCGTAAAGTTGTGACTGTTGGGTAAAATTTATAGTTTTTAATTGAAATAAAAAAAAATAGTTTTAAGTTATAGCATAAGATATGAATATTTAAAAAATTTTATAATTTATAATTAAAATTAGTAACAATAAACTAAAATTTACTAACATTAATTTTGTCAAACACTCGACTTCTTGGCGTATCATGATGTTCCTACGTAACAACGTAATAAAAATTATTTAAAGTGGAATAATATGGGTACACATTTGATAATTAATTGGATATTGATAAGTAATTGAACAAATTGTATTTGTTTTAGAAAATTGAATGGTGCCATCCATTTGTCGTTTATTTTTTTAAAAATAAATATAACTTGTTTAGGCAATTAATAATATTTACTTTTAAAATTTTTATATAAATAATTTATACATTAAAAATAATAAAATGAACAATATAAATATAACAATGAACTTTACTTGGGCTCATAAATGGCAGAACAGGGTTGTCCGGGACAAATTATTTGATGCTATCAAAGTACTACATAGACGATAACATGTTATGCTCTTTGACAAAAAAAAAAATTTAAGGAAAAGTCCTATTATCAAGTGATAACAGAGTTTTAGTCCTATAGATTTTTTTTTCACAGATTTAGTCCTATACAATAATTAACTGACGAAAATACTATCAATATTCTATTTTTGTGCATTCCTAAATTAAGTAACATTTCTCTCTCTCTCTCTCTCTCTCTCTATATATATATATATATTTTTGCGCATTCCTAAATTAAGTTACATTTTTCTCTCTCTCTCTCTCTCTCTCTCTCTCTCTCTCTCTCTATATATATATATATATATATCTCATAATTTGAAATCTTTTTAAATATTTTTTGAAGGTAGCGTATCTCTTAAATCAAGCAACCTCTTTCTCTACTAAGCGAAATCACTCGTCGCCATAACACATACAAACGTTCCACAGTTACATATAAATAATACATTTTCAAAACTATTTCACTATACACATAAATCTAATACATTTTCAAATCCACAAAATTATTAGTTTTGATATATGTTTTAACTCATCGCAACCAAATGTGACCACTGATACATTTATTAGTATATACTACTGATACATTTATCAGTATTAAATATAATGTAAATATACTCCAGTTCACTACGCATATGCAACTGATACATTTATC
>JAULJZ010179860.1:0-22665 GCA_032270985.1 Heliamphora pulchella
TTTGAAAACGAGGTGTTTTTATGAAAAACATGTTTGTGGAGGTTTGGAGCTAACCCTTGGGGTTGAGTCTCAGTTTTCTGAAACTATGTTGTTACATGCTTGTAGATCTCCATGTTAATGGATTGGATCCTCTTTCATATACATGCGGTGTAAACCTTATTTACTATTTTTCGTAGTTGAGTTACAGCTTGTTTTTTAAATGTTATCTATAGATGTACCGGGACAATGGGTGTGTTTGTGATGAGTTAGGCTTCCGTTACTCCTCGGTGAAAGTCCAAAAATGTGCGCAGAGTAGGTACTCAGTTCCTTCGGGTTAGTTCCCGTAAATTGAGGGTGGGAGCTCAGTTCCCTCGGGCTTAGGTCCCGTAAATTAAGTGGTTGGGTGCTCAGCTCCGTCGGGCTTAGGTCCCGTAAATTGAGTGGTTACATTGTCGTAACTCCGTATAGAACTTGTCATTATCTAGCCTGTGGGCCTAGGGTAATGGACGAGAGTCTGTAGTTGTTACCTTGTCTGTGTGGTAGAGTCGGTACATAGGATCTCATTTATCTGTGTTCTCCTCGGCTGTGTGACCCGAGTGGAGGAAAACTGTTTTATTGTTTATTTTCCTCGGTTGTGTGTTCTGAGTGGGAAAATAATGTTTTGATTCCGGTTGTATAATCCGGGTGAACAAAGATCATATTTTGATTACTGTTTTATTACAGCTTTCCCTTAACTATGGCATGATATCTGTTAAGATGATATGCATAGTTTGAAGGATGAAAATGTGAGTTTTGTGAGATAAAACTATTTTTGAGGACCGCGTTGGCTTGGTGGAAAACTTGTGGTTTTCGAGAGAAAAACCCTTTTTGGCTCCTGTGGTTGATCCCGTGTGTGTATAGTTTCATAACCTGCTTTACAGCTTTATTATCTTTTCCTATTGGGCTTCGGCTCACGGTGTGGGATTTTGCTGTAAAAATATTTTTAGGTAACTACGTGGAATTGACCTAGAGGCTTGTGGTGATGGAGAGCTTACTGTAGTTTTTCTGTTTTGGACATGTACTTATACATGTGTTGCCTGTTTCAGAAGGCCGATTTTGTACACCTTCGGCAATATATTTATTCATGTATGAGTTTGCATGATTTTTGTTTGTGAAAGACAAACTTGGGGATCTTTATCCAAATGTTGTAATATTTTATAGTTGATGATGTTCCAACTGTAAATCTTATTTTCTCAAATGGGTATTTTTGGTGGCCTTCACGTGACCCTGGTGTTTGGGGCGTGATATTTATACAAAAAAAGAGAATAAAGATATATATTCTCTTATTATTTCGGTGTAACTGTGTACGTTAACTATAGGAGACCATACTTAGCCTTATGAAACAGATAGAGTATATATAGAACATGTTAAATAATCTATATTATCATGTAAAAGCTAAGTCCTCACACACATGTTTTTAACATTTAAAGTTATATGAATTTTTTTCTTTGCCTGAAATGCCTACCAAACTTCATTCTAAAATTACTCTTTAATAGATATATTATAAATAACACAACTCCACTAACTACTACTCATTTTTTGTTGTCATGTTTCCATTGTTAGCTATATGTTTTAATTTTGTAAAACCTCAATGGATACAAAGTTTCTTGCGGTCGCAACCTTGAACCTCGTGATTGCAATCACCACAGTACACAGCTGCACCTTTTGTGCTACCCGCAAACTTCTCCTCTTCACGGATGTAACCTATGTTAAAATGTTCTTTATGGACGCAAACTATTTCTATGCAACCACAAACTTTGTGGTTGTGACCTTAGTCTTGTGTGGGTACTCTAGTTAAAACAGCTTTTCTTTCTCTCTTTGAGGTGTTCGAACTTTTTTCTTATTACAACTAGTCAAGTCACGCAATTTACAAGAAATAAGCAAAAGTTTCTAAGTGATTTAGACCCTGCCTCGAATTATATAATGCATTCTACAATATTCTACTCCAGTAGGCATATAGTTGTTTTAAAGAAAGAAAAGCTGAATTTTATAAATAAAGAAAAAGCATCCATCATAAAAACAAACAAAAAAAAGGTTGCACAGAGGCGTAGTGTATTTCAAAAGGGGCACTACGGTCTATCATCAAATCTGGGGAATGCAGGCCCGATAGAACGTATTATGTAATGTGTCCAACGCAAAAGATGATAATGTAAAAGGGGGAAATCTTCCCTTCTCTATCTCTCTCAGTGTCTCCTTGGTCACAACGTTAGGATGAAAGGGCCGGTACTTAAGGCCCTGCATCAGAAGACTCAAAGAGGCTCCCAAAATCATTGTCGCCGCCGTCATCATCACCATCACTAGAGGAGGGGCTAGAGTGCTCGACCTCACCCTAGCAGAGGAGGATGACACTTAAACAGGGGAGGCCTAGGAACCACGTCATCCGCCCAGTACTGCTACACCGCAACCACTACTAGAAAAGTAGCCTTTTGCAACCAACTTATTAGCAACGGCGTATTTTCCGTCGGAATAACTCCCTTTAGCGACGATACATTCTCCCGTCATAACAAGTTTTTTTTGCGAGCAAACTGTAGCGATGGCCCAACTACCGTCGCAAAACAAGCATTCTTTGCCACCGAAAACCCCGCCGTCTCAAAAAGTATTATTTGTGACGAATTATTTGCGATGGCATTTATCTGGTCGCAATAGGGATAGTAGTATATGGCATTTATCTGGTCGCAATAGGGATAGTAGTTGCGACGAACATAGTTGGCGATCGCAAATTGTAGTTTGTTTTTGCGACGGGAATTACATAGTCGCAAAAGAAAAAAAAATCATTTTTGCACTTTTCATGCATGACTTATTAATTTAGCTTCTTTTTTTTTTCGAACATAGTCCCTTCACTTTTAAATTTAATGGAGAAAAATATATTGATGGTAAAAAGCTTATTTTTTATTTTAATATTACTTTCTCACAATTACAATAAAATAAAAATTAGAACTAATTTTTTTTCTCAACCCAAATATATTCTTAAATGTAAGAAATATATATTTTTTTCCTTTATATTTGAAATGAAATTAACATGAATAAAAAATATTTATTTTTATTTTTTATCAGTGTATAAATTTATGAATTAATTAATTATTAGTACATTTAAAAGTCTTTTAAAAGATTTAATCCTACTTGTCTCATTCTCGTCACTTCTTATTTTATATTTAATAAGATATTTGCTTTGACAAATTAGTTACTATCACTCAGGCGCAATGTGACCCAGTTAATCATAATCTATTTTCTTAGTTTATTTTGCTTATTTTCGTTTCGAATATTTTTTAATCTTTTAAGCATATTTTTAAATTTTTTGACTTTTTTATCAAGACGAAACGTAATGATAAAAATTTTCATCAAAAGATGAAAAAATAAAAAAATTAAATAAGTTTCCTTATTTTATCTTTATGAACTTTGTTTTTATTATTTCAACACATATATATTAAGTTGTACCTTTTTAATTCCCTTATTCAAGACGAGCTAAAAAATTTTAAATTTTTTTAAAATTTTATCGTATTTATTCCATACAGTGCCTGCTCTAAAAAACATTTCTTGGGTCACAACCCTAACACTTCTTGGGTCACAACCTCTCCACTATGTCGAGATCTTCTTTATTATCGTTTTTTCGTAGTCTCTGACAAAACTTGAATTGAAGCTAGCTCATCCGCTAGTCGTACCAAGATGTCTACCAATCGAATTGGTAAGGCGATCGATAGAGTTATCATCTTCTCAATCATCAGTTTCATCGATAATGTCCTCCGCCCGACGAGAGAAGGAGTTAACAGCGCTGGGGTTGGAGAAGAGGAAAAAATTAAGAGTTGACGATCTTGGTCGATGTACTAGAATGAAGAATAATTGATATTTTCGATATTCACGATGAATTTAACTAAAACATTTCTCAATACAAGTTTTTATTTTTTGTCAAGAATAAGAAAATGATTGAGAATTTTCTCTTTTAGTTGAAAACATTCTCAGTTAATTCTGTATTTTACCGAGATCTTAACTATGAATTTTATTAAAATATTTTTTTCGAAAAATAAGGCTTCGATTGTTACACGAAAAATTTTTCAATTTCTCAATTTTTATTTTTTTTGAAATCGAAAAATTTCTCCTTAGTTAAAAAAGTAGGCATTTCTCGGCTGGTTTGTATTCAAATGGGATTTAGGTATATCAAATTTAAAAATTTAAAAAAAATTCCACCCAAAACAAACCTAGGCGCTCAAAAATTTTAGCTTAACATAAAACGTGTTTGTGGGTGAGACTGTTTTCTCTGGGTGAAGCTGTTGTTAGACCTTAGTTGTTCTGTTCTAGGAGTTTGAAGTTTGGTTTCAGAATTTTATTTTTTGTTTTTTTGGTACTTTTTTATTTTGGTTTCTGGTGTCGGCTTATATGGATGGAAATGTATATACACACACACATACACACACACACACATATATATATATAGTAGTATGTATAGTTGCTAACTAGGTGGTTCATCATCTGATCTGGTATTTGTTTTTGCAGTTTTGCATTTCGTTGTTGATGCGGAGCTTTCATCAAATTGATTATACATTGGCGTTGAGGTTTGGTTGTGGGTTTATATAAATTGTCTTCTCAATTTCAATTTTGGTTTTAAATTTTACCTCTTTCAGCTTTGTTAGTTTATTTTTATCTTATTATGAGTTTTAGTTCTCAGGTTTGGTTTTCTAAACTTTATCATCAAATCATGAAGTGGTTATCTTTTCTTTTGGGATTAAAGTTAGGGGTTTTTATCCTTATCATCACATCATGAAACAATTTTGTTGGTTATTCGGTTCTAAGTTTTTTAGCAAAGTCTGGACCCTTGTGCAGATGTTCTTCAAAGAAATGTGCTGTGCGATACTTTCAAAATCATATCAGGAAGAACTCATTTGCACTTATGCCCAGTCTCAATTTTTTACAATAGATGTAATGTCGCTTTATTTTTTGGGTAAATTATGTTAGGTTTATATGCTCCTTTATATGCCATCTCTTTTTGGCAAATCTGTGACAATCAATACTTTAATCATTGTTTGCTCTTAGAAAGTGAATTTTCTCTGTAGTTAGGTTACAGGTGAGCCTATTGAAAATTCGAATATCTCATTTTATTTTTTATTTTTATTTGTCAATTTTATCTCATTTAATCCATACTTGACATATGAAAATAAAATTGCCATACGGACCCAAAATGCCATGTAATTTGGCACACACAACCAGATTTTTTGTAGGTTACATTCTTTGGTAGGACGGTAGTGAGAATGGATGCTCATTGCTCAATAATGAATCATTTGATAGGAGAAAAAACACATATGCACACACATTTACACAGACAAAAGTGGATAATTTTAATAACAATATCAACCATTAACCAAATTACTTGTCTATTAAGTACAACCTTTTGTTATGTCTTGTATAGTTATGTTTTTTTATATTACAATTTTTATATTGATGATATTAATGATTAATTTTGATGTTATTTTTAATGTTATATGTTTTTTATATATCGATCTAAATAATAGTAATAATGTTTGAATTATTTTCAGGTGATACTGACAAATTGATATTTTCAAGAGTACTCTATTCAATGCATTGATGACAAATTAATGTAGTAGAACTATATTCAGTGCATTGGTAATTCTATCTTTTAGTTTTTGTTTGGTATTTTAAGAAATTTATAATGTTTTGTTGAAGGAATACTGTATTATTTTAAATTTATGGTATAAGTTTATATTTGTATTGAATGAATTAATATTTTTTGTTTACATTAAATGGATGAATATCTTTATGTCTGGTAATGTGGTGAATGAAATATTTTTTTTATTTCTTGATGTATTTAAATTCAGTGTATTTTTTAAAATTTAAACTCATATTACAGGTTTTTAATAATAGTTATTTGACAAAATTTTAAAAAAGATATTTTGCGACTACTATATTAATCGTTGCAAAAAATATAATGTATTAATGATGGGACGTTTGCCAACATTATAAAAAGGTTCTTTTTTAAAAGAAAATAAGATTTTACGACGATATTTTGTGCTGTCGCTAATATCCATTGCAAAAGAATTACAATGTTTTTGCGACGGTATTTCTTGGTAGCAAAAAATGTGCCACCCTAAAAAAATTATTAGAATCTAATTTGCGATGGCAATAATACAGTCGTTAAATATTTTTTGCGACGGAAGGTTTATAGTCACATAAAAGCTATCGCGACGGCCATAACCGTAGCTAAAAGTTTTTTCAACAGCACATTTGAGTCTGTAATTGTTGTTTTAGCTACGGTTTACACAGTCGCTATAAGTCTAATTATTTGCGACTGCAATTATGCGGTCGCAATAACACGTTCAATTGTGTTTTTTGAGACGAGCATGCAACCGTCGCAAACAAATATATTTACCGTCGCAAAATTTATTGCGTTGGCATTTTTCTGTCGCTAATACGTTTTGCAACCCCATTATTTGCGACCCATTAAATGCTGTCGCTATACCGTCGCTAATGTCTTTTGCAATGGGATATTGACTTTTGGCAACGGGAATAAGCGGTAGCAAAAGGTCACTTTTCTAGTAGTAAACCTAGGTGGCGCTGCTACAAAACCATCAAGAGATGGAAAAGACATAAGCAGAAAATGAATAAAAGCTTAAGAATGAAAATGAAGGAAAAGAAAAGAGACCCTACCACCTCAATAACCTGGGGGGGAATGGAATCTAGGCTGCTCAAAAGGCTGTGTCCTAATGACGCAACAAGGCCCGAAGACTCGACACCAAAAACAAGTCGTCGTTCAGCCACTCTCGGGGGACCTGCATACAAGAAATCAAAGAGTCAACGAGAAAGTAAAAGTGTACGTGTAAAGAAAAGAAAGTGGTACATAAGAAAGAGTAATCTATGCTGGGTCAACAATGAGAACAAATTCTAAGCTCGGTGGAATGGGAATGGCAATGCTAACAGGGAACCCGTCACCAGCACATTGACAGCCCAAGGTAACATAGGGACACCAAGCACACCTACTGCTACTCATGCTCCTGCTACTGCTCGTGTTTCCACTATTGGTGTTGTTGGGGTGGCAGAAGGATCCTCTCTAACCACATGCTAAGGACCTAGCGGGGCTATCAAATGTGCTCATGCATACTCAATATAGTCTGTCACGCCCCAAACTCTGGGTCACGCGAACAGCTACAACAACCAACCCAAGGTTCTCTCGAAAGCATAAAGCATGCATACATCCATAAAAATTATATATGCTTTACAACATGTTAAAACCAACATGAAAGATATACAAAGGTATAAACTACCTATCAAGACAAAACAAAGGTCTTGTCATCAGCCACCTCCGGGCACCACTAGGTCAACCTACAGGACCACACTTACCTGAAAAAAGTTTTACAGCAAAATCCCACACCGTGAGCCGAAGCCCAATAGAAACAGACAAAAAAGCTGTAAAGCAGGTTATGCAATCATAAGCATACAGGCTCAACCTCAGGAGCCAAAAAGGTTTTCCCAACCCAAAATCACAAGTTTTCCATCAGGCTAATGTGAGCCTCAAAACGATTTTAATTCATAAAATTCCACATTTCCATCCTTAAAAAAAACATGCATATCAACAATGCAGATAACGTTTTCACGGTTAAACAAAAACAGTAACCAAAACGTTATTTTCCACTTGGATCACACACCGAGGAAAGAGAAAATATATTTTTCACTCGGAACACACACAGCCGAGGAAAATGATACATTAAATATGCTCCACTGGGCTACACCGCCGAGGAGAAAAGATAAAATTATTCCTATGTACCGACTCCGTCACAAGGAGACAGATGTAGCAACTACAGACTCCCGCCCCTTTACCCAATCCCTACACATCGTAGGACCGGTTAGGTAAATGAAAGTTCTATACGAATCCACCACAACATAAAAGCTTAATTTAAGAGCCCAAAACCCGAGGGTACAAAGCACCCAACCACTTAATTTACGAGGACTAGCCAGAAGGTACAAAACACCTACTCTGTGCACGTTTCCAAACTTCCACCGAGGGCAACTCATGCCAAATACCCGCTATACCGGTACATCTAGAGAATCATTTCAAAAACCAACCCGTAGCTCAACACCTACGAAAAATATTTCCACAAATATACACTAAACATGTATAAATATAGATCCATTCATTAACATGGAGATCAACAAAACATTTTCAAAGTGTTTTTTCCCGTTTTCAACAAAACGTTTCCAAAACTGAGACTCAACCCCAAGTGTTAGCTCCAAACCTCTAAAACATAGTTTGTCGAGATTTTCACAATTCCACCATTTTTAAAACCACCTTTGAAAACCATACATCCACAAGTCATATCATGTAGTAAACCATTAAAAGCAAAAAACATGCTTTTTTCCAAGGAAACAAGGTTTGAACACAAAACATGATATATAAACATTGCAACCGGTGAAAAAGCATATAACTGCTCGTAGTGTAACTGGCCAACCATCACTGTCACATCTCGACACTTGGGTCACATGAAACACCCACAAACAAACTCCCTAGGAACATGAAATTTGATAAAAAGTTTCACTAAGGATGAAAAAATAAGTTTTTCCAAAACATTCGGCCAAAAACGGGTGAAAATGGTTAAGAAATTTTGGCATACCTTCACTCTCTTGGTCATAACTTTTTCTAAAAAATGAATTTTATTGTGAGATAGGATTCATTGGAAACACGACTTCCGAGGCTTCAATTTGAACACAAAAACGACCCAATTTCAAGTCCAGATAAGGGAGATATGATCAAAAGAAAAAGGCCCGAAAACGGCACTGCAACCACAACGCTCGCTGAGAGCTCGCTAGGCACTTGAGCGCCTCACCACCAGAATCCAGCGCTCGCTAAGCGCCCGATCGGCGCTTGAGCGCCCTTCAGCGTATACTAATGCTCTAGAACGTCCCTATTTTCTGTTCCAAGCCCCCCAAAAAAATTTTTAACTCCCAAAACACGTATAAAATCAAAATCAAAGCCTTCAAACATATGTTTTGATACCCACGGGCATAACCAAACCCAAAACAACGTCAAAGCCTCGAAAGGAACTCTCAAAACATGATTTAACCCATCCGAAACGACGAAAAATGGTTTTAAACTAAAAACCCAATTTATCGAAACATAAATCACCATTTTCATGCGTTTTAAATGGTGAAATAGCATATGATTATACATAGCACCCTTAACAACTATACAGTCTAGGATCCTACCTCGTTGAGCCAAAAGCTCGACGTCTCGATCTACGTGCAAAAATGAACTTCGTCAGAATAAAATTCTATCCAGATAAAAGCATAGCCCACCACGAGGATACTAAAGATCTGCTGTTAGATCGTCGAAAATCGAGCCACGGGCCCCCGAGAAGTTAGAGAGGAGGTAGAGAAAAAAAAAAGAGAAAACTTAGTTGAGAAGTTTTTAAAATATCTTTTGAAAATATCTAACGTCAGATATTTATAAGCCTCTAAAATATCTTTTTTTTGAAATTCGCACCGCAACTCCCAACAGTCCTGGGAACCAACCCCGCTTGCATATTTAAACTCAATCATGCATAAAAACGCATATAAACATGTTGTTATAAAAATAATAAATAACACATCAAAACATTGCAAAAATTAAAACGGGTCAGGGTTTCACATCCTCGACTGGGACATATATATTTGGGCTGAACTTTTGATATTTCTCGCAATTCTGGACGTATTGCTCCGCATCTTTTTTCATATAGTGCCACCAATAGTCCTGAGAAATTGCTCAGTGGGCTAGGGATCTCCCCCCAGTGTGGCTTCCACAAATCTCTTCATGAATCTCGAACAGTAGATCTTAGACGTTGTTCAGGTGGACACAAAACAAGTAAGGCCCTGTGAATGACTTCTTGTAGAAATTCCCCGAACTAGAGATCCAGAATCTAGTTGCTTTTTTCCTTATCATCCGAGCTTCCTTTTGATCGGATGGAAGCTTGTGCTTGATCAAGTAGTCTTTTATGGGATCCATCCAGCTTGGTTCCATCTCCAAACAGCAGACCTGCTCCCTTTCGGGGATGATTGTGCTTGGTTGTTGAAGGATTTCCACTAACATCACCCTTTTTTCCTCGAAACTTACAACTGATGCAAGGCAGGGTAAAGCATCTGCATGGTTGTTTTCTTTGGATGAGAGCTGAATGATCTCGTGGCATGGGATTTCTTTGGCTAATTGTTGAGCCAGCCGAACATATGCCTACATTCTGTCATCTCTAGCTGAGTATTCTCCTTTGAACTGATTCACAACCAGTTGTGAGTCACAAAAGATTTTGACCCTCTAGGCCTTCAATTCCTTGACATCTTGGAGTCCAACTAAGAAGGATTCGTATCCGGCTTCATTGTTTTATGGCCTAAAAGTCGAGACGAACTGCCCTCTCTATGAGAATTTCGTCAGGGCTGTGGGGCACAATCCCTGCCCCAGTGCCTTTGTTGCATGATGAACCATCTACATATGACCTCCATGTAATCTTTGAATCTTTATCTTCTGGTGCTGCTGGCTCAGTGACTTGCCCCCCAATATCAGCCGAACAATCCTCTTAGTTGAATTCAGCAATGAAGTTAGCCAAGACTTGGCCCTTTATGGCTGTCCTTGGGTAGAATGCGATGTCATGCTCTTTAAGTTCTACAACCCACCTTGCAACCCTTCCTGAAAAATTCTCTTTTTGAAGTAATGCCTAAAAAGGGTATTCGGTGATTACCTTGATTAGATGGGCTATAAAGTAGTGGATCAACTTACAAGATGCGATGACAAGGGCCAAACCCAGCTTCTCTATGGGCAAATATCTTGTTTTTGGGTCAATAATCACCTTACTCACATAGTAGATTGGCCTTTAGATCTTATCCTCTACTTTCAGGAGCACAACACTAACAGCTCAGCTTGACACAGCGAGGTATAAAAATAGTATTTCACTATTGTTTGGTACTATTAGTAGTAGTGGGGAAGAAAGATAGTGTTTCAGCTCAGTAAGGGCTTTTTCACTTTCTTCATACCAAACAAACCAGTTTGCTCTCTTCATTACTTTGAAGAATGGAAAGCATCGATCAGATGCTCGGCTAATGAACCTATTCAGTGCTGCAGCTATCCCTGTAAACTTTTGGACTTCTTTGAGATTCTGTGGGCTTTTTAAATTTTGGATAGCTGAGATCTGTTCGGATTTACTCCTAGTCCCCTGTGAGTCACTAAGAAGCCTAAGAACTTTCTAGAGCTTACACCAAAGGCACACTTAGAAGCGTTGAGCCTAAGTCTAAAAGCTTTAAGGAATTCAAAGGTCTTTCTTCGGTCGTCTAGGTGTTTATTTTGGAGCTTTGTTTTTACCACCATGTTGTTGATGTAAACCTCCATAGTTTTGCCGATTAGATCCTCAAACATCTTAGTGGCAAGCCTTTGGTAAGTAGCTCCAGCATTTTTAAGTCCAAACAGCATCACCCGATAGCAGTATATGCCCCGAAGAGTAATAAAGGCTATTTGTTTCATGTTTGCAGGGTACATGGCTATCTGGTGGTATCTCTTGCATGCATCCAAAAAACTCATCCTCCCGTGCCCTGCTGTTGAGTTGACGAGCTGATCTATTCGAGGCAAAGGGAAGCAATCCTTTAGGCAAAACTTTATTTAGGTCGGTGAAGTCAACACATACTCGCCATTTTCCGTCCTTCTTCTTAACCACTACTGTGTTTGCTAACCAAGTTGGATAGTAGATTTCTTTGATAGCCTCTGCTTCTTTTAGTCGCTGAATCTCTTCTACTACTTCTTCTGCATGATGCGGGGCAGACTTCCTAGGCTTCTGCATTATTGACTTTCTTTAGGGATCTACGTTCAATCGATGACTGATTACTTCGGGATCTATTCCTGGCATCTCGTAGGGCCTCCATGTAAAAATCTCTTTATTTCCTCTTAGAAACTCCATTGATTTGGTTTCTTCTTGTTCAGTTATACTTGTGCCGAGCAAGAAATACTGATTTGGATCCTCCGGGGATACATTGACTTCCTTCAAATATTTGACTACCGTCTCTTTGGCTAATCGGCTGTAGTCGTAGATTGTTGGGCTATTATCTACCTCAAAGGCTTTTACCTTGAGGTACTACTCTCTATTCTTTACTGTGGCTAGGAAGCATTGCCTTGTCATGTGTTGATCTCCTTTGATTTCAATCACTTCCTTATCCATCTGGAATTTGAGGGACTGGTGGTAGGTTGAAAGTACTGATCCCAAGCTGTGTATCCACGTCTTACCTACAATAGCATTATAAGTAGAAAGTTGATTGACAACTAAGAATTCAGTGTTTACAGTTGCAGGCCCTACCTTCACTGGTACAGTTATCCTTCTTACTGGCCATACTGGGTCTGTGCCAATGCCAATCAACAGAGTCATGCACTTCTTAAGTGTTGAGTCCTTTAACCCTAATTTCTAGAATAGAATGTAGTACATAATGTCGACCAAACTCCCTTGGTCCACCAATACTCGTATTATGTCATAGTTAACAATGCGTAGAGTTAGTACCAAAGCATCATTGTGGGGTTGCTGTATTCTCTTGAGGTCATCATATGAGGAGTTAATTCCTTAAATCTGGCTCTGGCTAGAGTTCTTCTCTGTTCTTCAACGTTTGCCCTCATCCACCTTCATTATAAGGGCCAGTGTCCTGGCTTGGTGCCGAACAACTGCTCAGGTAATTAGCTCGATAGTACCATGGATCATCTGTACCACCCCAAGAGGGACATCTCTTTGTTCGGGCCTTTAGTCTTGTACTTGTGTTCTTTCTTCCCGAGTAATTTTCTCAGTGTCAATAAACTCTAGAAGATGTCCTGCTCGGACCAAATCTTCCAAATATTTTTTGAACGTTCGACATTTCCCAGTCAAGTGACCATGATCTCGGTGATAGTGACACTTTTACTTGTGATCTCATTTGTTTGGGTCCCCGATCAACTTTGGTGGCTATTGAAAATAAGACTTAATCTTAAATCTGGTCCAGAAGTTTGTGTAGAGGTTCTTTAAACACTGTTTGCATGGCTTGGTAGGTTATTAACTCCTTTTTCTCTTGGGACTTCTTCGTGGACCTCAGGTCTTTTCATCCTTTATCCTTCCTCTCGGGCTGTTTAGCTAATGCGACACTCTGTTCAGCTTGGCTTATATCTTCCTTGACTTTTGCATGCTGCTTGATTTTTACCATCAGCTCGGACATAGTAGATACGATTTTCTTTGTAAGGGATTGTCTCAAAAGACTCTGTGGAGGTAACCCTATTTTGAAAGATGCCACAACCAATTGTTCACTGCAATCTTCTATCTCATTGTAGGTTTTCCAATAATGCCGTGCATATTCCTGAATTATCTCGCTCTCATTCTTTTGTAGGGCGAGAAGCATGTCAAAGCTCTTTGGCTGTCTGCTGTTGGTAATGAACCGAGCAGTAAAGGATTCAACCAGTTGCTACCAATTATATATGGAATAGGGAGAACCAACTAAGGGTTGTTTCTCGTAAACTAAATGGGAACATGCGACACTGGAGTGCATTGTTTCCGCTCTAGAGTTCCATTGCTTGTCTGTATTACCAAATATGGCTCACTGGATCTTTCTTCCCATTATACATCTCAAACTTTGGTGGAGAAAACTTACGTGGTGTATCTATATTCTCAATGACCTCAGCTAATGGTGATATCGAGATCTGCTCAAGGGCCCTCCTTGCTACATCTTGGGCCATTCGGCCACCACCATGCTGCATCATCCATCCTTTTTTCTAACCACAACCACAGATCTTGGTTTAGATCCAGTTAGGCTCGAGGTATCCTTCGAGGGCTTGGCCGAACTGAGTTGGTTCTGATTGTATCGGTTTGCTCGAACTCTTGAGGCTCTCTTGGGATACCTTGTGCATTCGCCTCTAAGGATGACTCACGCTATAGGACTCTGGGCTTTATTCAGTCTCCTCTAGTTCGGGACTTTCTCTTTGCCTTACATACTGTTCCCTTTGAGTTTCTTGCCTTTGGATCATTCGCTTGAGCTCGTTAATTTTTCTGTCACGTTGTTCCATTCTTTCTTCAAGGTTATTGATGATCCTGTCTTGTCTGGCCAACCTCTCTTCTAATCTCCCTCTTTCTCTTGAAGATGGAGGAGAAGGACGTTCTCCTCTGGAACTGGTAGTGGAATAACGTAATTACCTCCCATTATCTGAGGCGTCATTCCTACGCCTTTGAATCTCTGACGGGATCCTAGGGGCCCTAGGTCGCTCGGGGATTTTCGGTGTGGATCTTTGAGGGTTACCTCTTTGCCCTCCTGTATGGATTTCAGTAAATTCAGTAGGAGTCTAGCTCATGGTTCTATTGGTTCAAGATCGTCGTTCCCACAGACGGCGCCAAATTATGCGCGTTGTAAATTGAATGGCACAATCAGAACTAAGTGGATTGGTCCAAGTATGTTGATCCCAAACAGAGTCACGAACTGAACTCCTAATTTTTGAACTCACTAGAGGCTGTTAGTGCTGCTGCCGAACTTCTGCAAAACAAGGAACACCGTTGGTACTTTCCAGCCTGATTTAATTGGGAAGCACTCCGACGTTTAAGTTAGATTTCTCTCTGAGAGGCTTCTAATCAAGAACTCGATTGGAATTATGTACATGTGGATATAGAGTGCCAGCCCTTATACAGAGGTTGAAATCAGGGAGGTTGAATCCTCTTAGAACTTTGCCTCTTATCCTTTTATGAGATTTTGCCTTATCCAGAGGCAATCAAAATTGTTTTTGGATGCTAAATTCTCCATTTTCGAACAATTTGTATCAGGAATGGAATCTCTTCGAGTTATCTATCTTGATGGGGCCGACTTGGGCCTAAGTAATGTGGGCTGCCCTTTTCTAGGGTGGCCTGAACTCGTTTTTGGGCCAAACAACTAGTTGGTTGGTCTCGTGATGCAATCTTCAATTCTGTTTGCTTCGGATTTGGTTTCAAGCACATAAAGTTGTCTGCTTTCTGTAGATATATGTGTTTTCTTTTCTAGTACTTTACATGATTCATTTATTGGATATTTTTAATACTTTCTGGGTATTCTTTTTTAATTTTAAATAAATCCCCCATTTTGCTACAATTAATTAGGATTTTATTCTTGTATAGAGTATATCCATATAGTAGCACAAATTGATTCTTTTATTGTGAAAGTGATAGGTATGTGTAAATTGTAATTCCCAAGTTTTTGCATGTTGTATTACAAAAGTTGTGATCTAAATGGAAAATGGTTAAGGTTTGTAGTGGGACTTATATTAGTAGATCTACATATATGGGTGTTAGGTTTAGATGGATATTTTGAAAATGGTTTATTCTTTACATCCACATAATCTGTTAAAGTAATCCACGGTTGACTAAGGAAGAGAGAAATTGTAATGTGGTTCAAAACCTTATACAAAGAGGTACAATTCCAATCATTCCAGAGGCTTTAGTGAATTAGAGGGTGTTTGACAGTATCTTCTCAATAGTTTGTTTTTTATTTTTATAGTTTTGTTATATTTGTATCCAATTTTTTTTCCTTTTAGATTTTGCTAAAAAAAAAAAAAATTAGACCAAACAATAAAGAAATTCAAAAGAGACAAAAAAAAGGTATTTTTAGTCAAAATACAACATTTTTTTTTGTTTTTAGTGAATTCTTTTCAACATTGATAAAAATAATTACTTTTTAAAATTATTGTGACAAGAGGAATCAAAAAGATAAAAAACTGAACATATATATAAAAACAAATTAAAAAGATAAAAATAAGTTATTTAAAAGAAGCTCTTCCAGATAATCAAATGGCCTTTGGCCCAATGATAAAAGGAAAAAAAATAAAAAATAATGTATTAGTTTTGAATCTAGGACAAATAATGTGTTGTCGTTCCAAATGGAAGGGAGAGAGTTTAAAACTTGCCTAGGACAAGGTGTGTGCACTAAGTGCGTGTATTTGCTGATAAAAGGAAAGAAAAAAAAATGCACTTTCAAATCATTATTAATTATAAAAAAGACAAAAATAATGTATTAGTCTTGAATCTAGAGAGATTAGTATATTAATTATGAATCATCCTTGTTTAAAGGTACCTTTGAAGAGGATCCAAGATAAGTAGGGGACCAACCATGGACCACAATTAATTTTCCTATTTGTGAAACTACCACTTGAACCTCCATGGAATTGGTGTTAAATGAATAACAACAAAGGAAAACATAAAAACATGGAAATAATTCCTTATTTGCAACCCAATTGTTTTACCAAATAGGCAACAGATATCTAATTTAACCATAAACAATACAGTATTCCAAAAACTGCCATTGTTTGCCTATTTCACTACCTAGTTATATACTTGGGACACCAGTTTGGGAGCTTTTGACTAGTCGCTCTTTTCTTATAACACTTCTAGTGTAAGTTTTTATTATATTCTTACTATTTATCTATTATGTACAAGTTAGGGGTTTACAGTCCGATTTGATTCGATTTCAAGCTAAACTAAAAATTAAATTATTTTGAATAGTTTTAAAAATTTAAGAATCAGAATCGAATCGTGAATATCTTGGAACCGAACTAAACCGAACTGATCCGAATCAATAAAGAACAATTTGATTACATTTCGAACTGCGTTTCTAAAATAAATTCGTATTGCCTATAGTATGCTTAGAATGTTTTTGAATTTATTTTGTTTATTTTTCAATTCATTTTTTATTTATATTATTTTACCTTATATTTTGTTTATTCACTTGTTTCATAATATTACAAAAAACATTATTGTGTTTATAAACTATGCAATATATTATATTCCTTTAAGATTTATTATTTTTCTTATCTATTAGTATTGGTTTATGAAATATATAGTATTACAATGCTATGGGAAAAGATTAGATTAGAAAATAGAAAAAATAAAGAAAAAAAGAAGAAGAGAAAATAATTATTTTGAAGTTTTTTCATTATGTATGAAACCAAATAAAGAAAATATAATAAATTTAATAAACTGCGGCTCGGCTCCATACAATTCTCTAGAAGCTTAATCCGAAAACCAAATAATTATGAATAGCTTTACTAATTTAGAATCAGAGCCAAACAGTTAAAAAAAAATTGAACCAAACCTATGATTGATATGACTTTTCCCTTGTTCTGATTTATTTTGTCTTCTTTGAATTTTTAAATCTTTTAATTAATCTTTTATTTTATTTTAATTTATCTTAATAAAAAGAATCAAAAAATTAAAAATTTGAAAAACAAAAAATGAGAAATTTTGACAGAAATCCAAATATTAATTGATATTTAAAAATTAGTCCTATCAAATTTTTTTAAATAAAATTTGTCCAACAACATTAATATTTACTGAAAACACCCTAAAATTAAATATTCAAAAAATTTCATTGACTAAATTCCTTCCTAAACTGAAATAAAAAGTTTTACCCCAAAAATTTCTTTCAAAATCTCCCCCAAACTCTCGCGTCGCAATCATCACAATCTTAACTCCGTCGCCGTCTTCATCCTTCGTCGCTGTCGTCACTGCCATTGCCAATCGGGGCGTTGCTGTCATTGCCGTCAAGGCGTCGCCGTCATGGTTGTATTTCAAATACAACTGATAGATATATTAGTTGATTGTCTGTCTTACATTTTTTCCTGATCCTGCATACACAACTGATATATGTATTAGTTAATAGTCTGCCTTGTATTTTTCTGATCACTGTAGTGCAAATACAATTGATAGATATTTCAATTAATAGTTCGCCTTGCAATTTTTTCTAATCTTACGTCACAAACACAACTTATACATGTATCAATTAGAAGTCTACGATGCAGGACGACAGTGAGAGAGGAGAATGGGGATGAAGCCGGTAGATGTTTGGGTGGCAGTGGAGTGACAGGTGATGATGACGGAGAAGGATAGACATAAAAGCGGCAGAGATTTGCCTAGAGACTGCGGCGAGGGGCGACGGTGGTGAGATCTGGCCATGACGGTCGTGACGAGGTCTGGCCACAACAGAGATGGCTCATGTTGGCCGTGGGTGGTGACTGCAGTGGCGAGGGGTGCCAGCGACGGCGAGGGGCTGGCAGAGCTTCAGTTTTATAAAGTGAGAGAGAGACAGTGCTTTTAGGGTAGGAAATGAAAAATATAGAGACGGCAATTAGGATTTAGATTGTTAGGGTTTAGATTTTTCAAATTCAAACTTTAAATATAATTGAAAAGAAAAATTAAATCTTTTAAATATGGGTAAATCAATCATAAAATTTAATTCTAATTTTTACTGGGACTAAAACTAGTAAAATAAATATGGTAAAACTAAAACTCTTATGAACTCTAAAAAAAGGACTATTTCTTAAACTTCTCATAAAAAAATTGACAAAAACAATGATATTAGAGAAAGAAAATAAAGCCATTTCTTGAACGAAAGTTGGAATTGGGATAGTGGGTGCCCTATTGTTGGATTATACCAAAAGTGGAAGAGATTAATAATGGAACTGCTAAATGCATATATTATTTTATTAAGTGCACATATTACATTAAATGCATAAGACATTTATATATCCCATCGTTTTTAAAATTTTTGTTCATTTGTTTTTATTAGATTTTTTTTTACTTGTTAACTAAAATATTTTTTTTCGAATAGTCTCAATCAAAATAACTAGAAAAGTAAAATTTTCTTAATCAAAGATGAAAACAATTTACTAAAAAAATAAGTAATATAAAATCTAACTTATTATTTTTATTTTCTTTTATTTTTATCTTTTTCAAACATTTTCTATAATTTTATTAGAAATTTTACTTTTTCAACTCGTTTTGATGAGAGTAATCAAAAAAATATAATAATTTGATCAAATAATAATTTTTTTATTAAAATAAAATAAAAGTAAAAAGGTAACAACTATAATGTATTAAGTTGATAAGTCATTCGATAAAGTTATGATGAAATAAAGTAATTGAACATAATTTCATCTTAACATCAACAGTGTAAGAGAATTAGTTTGGTTTTATACATGATAGATTAATTATGAAAGCAATCAATTATTATAGAGATTAATAGAGAAGTATAAAAAAAATAAGAGAGACCTTAATATGATTTTTATAGATTTAGAAAATAAATTATGATAGAACATCTAGAGACAATATATGGTAGGCTTCGACCAAAAACGGATTAACAAATGAGTATATTGATATGGTAAGAGATATGCATCACATGAAGTCACCTAATTAGATTACTTGCAAAAAATAACAAGTAAATTCTTAATTACAATACAATTACACTAATTAATGCTAATAACTGAAAAAACCAAAATTTTAAAATATCCACAAAGCTAATAATTGTACCAATTAAGAGTTCGTTTCACAACAGTGTTTAAGTTGATTTTTTACTTTTAAGCCAGTTAAAATGTCAAAAAATTCGTTTAGTTAGGATATGTGTGGCTCTTAAGAAATTACTTTAAGCTGAAAAGCAAAATATTTACTTAAAGTTGTTATAATTTTTTAGATTTATTTTTAGATAATTTTATATTCAATATGAATAATGTTTGATAGATTTTGATGAAAAAATTTTAAAAATATATTTTTTATAAAAAAAATATCTCTATAATAAAAATTATAATATTTTCAAAAAATATAAAAATTTATGTAAAATAAGAAAAATGTTAAAAGCCTTTTGAGATAGAAAACGAAGCTTTTAATTTTTTAAACTTTTTATCAAAAAAATATAAAATTAATTTTAAATCAATTTTAGGCCGATTACCGAACGAGGACTAAGCAAAAACGTGCGTTCGTTGATAAATGGAAGACAAAACAGAGACTTCCATGAAAGCTACGTTTCATTGGTCACTGCCCTGTAGCTCCATTACTGATTACATTTGTACGCACCTGGAGTAATTATTCGGTCTTTCCATAGCACCTCCTCGTCAAATTTTTTACGTGATATTTTTATTTATAATAAAAAATATTTAATATAAAACAATGAGTTTATTTTTGTTAGACAAATAAAAAATAAGTGTAATTTACTTAGACTTTGATTGATAATTTAATTTTTTAGCTAAAAATGTTAAAAAAACTAAGGTTACTCATTTAACAGAAAAGCCAAAAGGTTAAAAAATTAAAAAATTAAATCCAAATACAAATTTTCATAATATTATATTCAAACTCTCATTATTTTTAAAATACAATAATATTTCTTATTCATAACTCATTACTAACACTACCAACTAGATATAATAGTTAATATCAATATATAGAAAGATAAAATTATTTATTTTGAAAAAAAATAAAAAAATTAATTTTTTACATAAATAACAAACTTTAAAAAAGTTAGTTAGCCTAATTTATCAAACAACATATTTTGAATTAAATTTAATTTTTTTGACTAAAAATATAAATAAAAAAATTAAAAAACTAACTTTTAACCTAGTTTTCAATTAGATGTACTGTATATTTTTATTTTTTTAGAAAGAGTTAGTAAATAATTAATGCCATAGGAGAGTACCTAATAATTTTCAGTCGGCTCTGTCACTCTCTCTCTCTGTTCTCTATCCTCTCTGCTTCAAATTCAACCGACATGGCTCCAGTCGAATTGGATCTCTTCCCTTGAAGATTTCAATCTGCTTCTGCAACTGTGTATCTCAGTACTTTCCTATTCTCTACTCAATTTGGGAGTCTTCTCATAGTACTCTCTCTTTGCTAAATGCTTTGGACACCTATTTTTAACAACAAAAACTATATAAAATTGATTTTAATGTGAAATTCAGTACAAATAAATAGTCAATATCTAATTTCTGTAATTAGTATGTGGTCAAAAGTTATAAATATCACGTAAATTTGATCTTCGTTGTTCATTTGAATAATTTATATCTAATTTCTGCGGGTGATATGTGATTGGAAGTCTGTAGATATAGTATTACTGTTTTATTTTAAGCTAAGTGGAACATCATGTTTTTCGATATTCCTGTGTTCTTTATCAACGGGTACTGTATTAAATTTTTCTTTCCTTCTCACTTGTGTGAAGTTATGGATTCTATTTGCAGTGAACTCAGATGGGTATTTGGTACAATATAATTTGAATTCTTTTGTTCATTTTAATATAGATATATATATAATTTCTGTCTTCTCTTAATCTATTATATTGGTAATTCAGTTTGATTTAGTGTTTCCATTTCTCTTTAATTTTCACCTTTCTCTTAATTTGTTTTGCGTGGATGATGCTCCTCTGGATCAAATTACGACATTGATGAACTTAGTGTGCATAAATGCTTAGATTCTTGAAGATTTTTGGTGTTGATCCTCTGCTAGGGTTTTCTTGGTTATTTTAATATGACTTTGTCATGATTTTGGTGGAAATACTAATTTTACAGCATTAAATTGCAGGAACTAGACTAAGTAATCCTAAAGGTATAATCTAATTCGGAGAATATACATGATCATGCACACTGTATCATTCAAAGAACATGAAGGGATTGCCCACAATCCAATTGGTCAGTTGTTCCAGGCTTCAGTGCCTTGGTGGATCGGATCTCAATCGGTTTATGGTGAATCTGTTGGCCAATTTAAGCCTTCGTCTCTCGAACACCCCACCAGTGAAGGTCAACTGACTGCCACTAAGCGGGCCGAGTGTGGTGCAGAACAAGGGATGGAGAAAGCGAATACAACTCAATTCACTCTGTTTCCAGGTAATTTCTTTCCATATGCAACATGGATACTCACAATTACAATTAGATGACTGGAACAAAATTCTGAGGTTGGGGAAGCATGTCAAGTTAGATTGAACCGTTAACGAAAATAAAATTCTTATTAAGTTTCCGAGCATGAGCAGAAAACGTACTTTTTGTGTTGATCAATCTCATGTTGTTATCTTCTTTACCATTTGTACAGCAACTGCCATCCGTGTGAGGACCAAGGATATGCGAATGGGTAATTGCACACAAGAATTCAAAGGGACTTGAAATCTTTGATGGAGAAAATTGCTTATAGGGTCGGGAGTGATGTTTTTCATTACGCAACTACAGTTTTCTAGATGAACATTGCGGAGTTGTGTTGCTTTTGGAGGATCACAATGGGAGATCAGGGACGGGTACAAAATTTTAATTCAGGGGACCGGATATTAGATTTTTTAAAAAAATATAAAAGAAAATTGTGAGGGGGCGAACCCATACAATCAAGAAATATTTCGGGGGCGACTGCCTCTATTTGGCCCCCTTGGGTCTGTTTATGCCTGATATAAGAGAATCAAGTAGTAGCTCTTAACTTGGGAAACATATATCCAGGAGTCATCCATACTTTCTTATTTACTTGTCTATCAAGTTTTTATTTCAACTAAGTTGTTACTTGTTCATTGTTTTGCTTCATGAAGGTGAAAATATTGACATAGATCATGGGGCATGAGTGTGTGTATTATAGCAGAAAATTAAAAGCATTTTATGTGGTATCTGTAAGAGCAATGCTATTTGTAATATTAATTGAAGAAATTGAGAATGAAAAATAACTGTATATTTTCTGTGTATTGAAACTGTACAATATATGGTCTATTTATAGGCGAATAGGGATAATAAGAAAGGAAATACAATAAATATAGAGAATAAAATCAAATCAGAATAAAATCAATATAATATTCTAACATCCCCCCTCAAACGCGAGATGACGAAGTCAGCTGAAGTTTGAAAATTAGAGCACGGAGGCGACCAGGAGGATGAGATTTTGTGAAAAGGTC
>JAULJZ010179870.1:0-22663 GCA_032270985.1 Heliamphora pulchella
ATTTAATTGAAATGATTTGAAAAAAAAGTATAATTTTCTTGACCAACGCACTATTTGGAATGTTTTTTTTTTTTCTTTTTTGATTCATCATAATAAAAGTCAAGAAAAGAAATAAATTAAATGAGTTTTAAAAATATAATAATTTGTTTACTAAAAATAAAAAAAATAAAAAAAATCTCAGGTTGAACATTTCACTATGCGCGTTGGAGATAATGTTAAAATATTTTACTATAGAAATTAATATTTTTTTTATTAAAAATAAAAACTTAAAAATAAAAATAAATTAATAAATTATATCTTATGTTTTTATTTTATTTATTTTTTGTATTTAGTAATTTTTTATTTTTTAATTAAAGATTTTTAAATAAAATTTTATAATTAAAAAAAACAAAAAACAAAAAATAAAAAACAAAAAAAACATGAGGTGTAAGCGTGAAAATAAAGAAATTAAGGGGTGTAAGTGTGAAAATACTATTTTTTCGCTAAAAAATTAACGAAAATTTTTGGATCAAAGTGTTACAAAAATTAAAAAGTAAAAAAGTATAGTGATATTTTAAAAAATAGAGAAGGTGACAGTAATATAACTTTTAAATACAATAGTGTAAATATAATATACTCTTTTATCTTTTGTTTAGTGCATGCAATGGAATAAGGATGGCTTTTAGGGAAAGTTGGGGGCTGAGTAACTCACCCATCCACACCCAACTTAGAAAAAACTGTGATAATAGGCCTAATTTTATAGGGTTATCAAGACCTATGTCCCCAAACTTTCCAACTATGGTAGATTTTTGACTTCCCCCTTGCTTATTGGAAATGTTCGAGAAAACAATTCTAGAATTTTATTTAGCATTTGAAATGAATTGATCAAATTCACTTGAATGTATGAGATCGACACAAGTAAATTTGTCCATTTCAAATTATGCGTAAAATTCTGTGATTGTTTTTTGGGTAAAACATGGGGAAAAAAAAAAGAAATATGGAAAATTGCTGTGATTCTGAATATGTAGGAAAGCAGACCCATGGTGATCGTTCTTTCTCGAGATTGAAAGCAAATAGTTCATTGGCAATCAAAACCCTATGTCGGGCCAAATAATTGGAGAAAGTATTTGGTGACTTGGGACTTCAGACTTTTGGAATGTTGTAGGCACGTACTTTTAGGTGAGATTTATCACTGGTTACATGCGTACGAATTAATTATTACACACTCTAAAAGTATTATGTATGTGATAACACATGGTATTTTTATTAATGAAAATATTCAATGTACATTAAGGCTCTGTTTGTTTGGATGTAAAATAATCTTTGATAAAACTATTTTTTTAGTGTTTGGTTTGATAAATCAAGATAAAATATTTTTTAATAAATTATTTTACTTTATAGGACCAAAATTAATTTACAAAAAAAATAAATTATTATACGGTGGTGGTGTTAGTGGTGGCAATGAAAGCGATGTCGACAACATCAGTGGTCGAGGTTCGGGTGTAGGGATTTGGGGTTCGAGATTCTGGGTTTTAGGCTTTTGGGTCTCGGGAGGTTCTGAGATCATGGGAATTTGGGGTTTTGAAATCATGGGAATCTGGGGTCCTGAGATTCTCGGGTCTAGGGGTTTCAGAAGTTTTGGGAGTTTGGGATTCTAGCGTCTGGGTTTCCAGAGTCTCGAGGGCTTGGGGGTTCGGGGTCCCAAGAGTCTGAGATCCTGGAGGTTCGAGGTCTGGGGTCCCAAGGGTGTATCACAATCTTTCTTTTCATTTGATGAAAGGATTGCCTCTTTTTCCTTTTTGAGTTTGTATTTGCCTTTTTTCTTTTTAACAAAATTAGCATAAAACTGTGTTATGCACAAGACCCTAAATTTGTATAAAAATAACTTGGATGAAAGATAAATAATTCTTTTAACAAATATATATATATTAACAAAGATTTATTTTATGCATACCACTTTAATATTTAATTTTACCTAAATTAGCTTTAATTATATACTAATCTCAGTAAAATATATATTTATTGAGACTAAAAAGCAAAAATTACATAAGCGAACACAAAAAGAAATGAAAAAACAGTAATTTATATTTGAGCAAATTTAACTTAGTATATACAAAATTGATTATCTTTTTGAGTTTTATTTAGAAAGTAAATATTGTCTCATTTTAAATCTTATCTTGTTTTAAATAACATGAATAGACTAAAGTAAAAGTTATAAATACGGAAAAAAATAAATTTATAAATTTCATCTCATTTTTGAGAACACGAAATAGGCCACAAAAAATATTATAAATACAAATTAAACAAATCTTGTCACACTTGTATGTTTGTATTTCTTGTGTTTTATACCATTGTAATACGAAAAGTCACGAAGTATATATATCATCACTATGTAAAATTAAAATGATACAAAAAGTCAACGTACATATATCCATTATGCATACAAAATACATGTGTGTGTGTGTGTGAAAAATGATAGATAGAGAGATTGAAAGAGATGTTATGCGTTATTTATATATATATATATAAATGAAAAGGGGGTTTTCGTAGGAGTAAATGCAAGAGCTATAAATGCAGGAGCTCCAAAATTTAATTCCTAATTTTCTAGAATTTTAAGTTTTAAAAATATTAAGAAATTATCTTATTAGCTATCCTGTATTTGTGATTTTGAAAAAAATATTTAAAAGAAATTGTATTAGGTAAAAAATCCCATGATTTATGAGAATAGTTTCCTTTTCTATTAGGAAAAAATCCCATGATTTATCACACTAAATTCGATTGGCTAATTCAATATAGAATTAGTGGGATTAGTTACCTTTTTAATATTTAATTTTTTATTGGCTAGCCTATCCATGATTTATGAGATTAATTACCTATTTAAAAGGATATTATACACTAGCTTATTCTATATTATGTGTGATTATTTGTCTTTTATAAATTAGATTAAAAGATATATAGAAAAAATTATAAGATAACTCTTTATTTTTCATTAAGTATGAACTCTCAAAAATATTTAAATGCAAAATTATATTCTATTGGTTAGACTTTATGATACTTTAAATTTATCACTTTCCAATTTTTCTCCACCATGCTCTTTCTCTCACTATCCCCTTTTCCTGCTGTGATCCTTTCTTTTTTTTTTTTTTTTCTCTCTTAATAAATCCACACTGCTTCTTTCTATTCAAAGATATACTACTGTGCTACTGGAAGGCAAGTCCTTGCAGTTCAAAGGGGCAATTTTGATATAATAATAATTCATCTCTCAATCCCACCGGACTGGATTAGAAGTACCAGGGTCCCTTTGGTATTAGTAAGTCCACTAGTGTGGTGGGATTCCTAATCCAACAGGATTATTTGTCTTCCTCAATTTATTAACACCAAACATAGTATTGTTAAACCCCATAGAATTGGCTATCCAATCTCATCCTTACAACCAGTATCAAACAGATCCTAAGAGCAAAATATAAGGTCATCTAAGAGATAGATGACTAGCTCCAAAACAAGAGCCGAGGTCATCCACAAGAAGGATGACAACATCAAAAGCAAAAAATGAAATCATCTAAGAGATGGATGACCAGCGCTACAGATGAAGAGCACAGCTGAGATCATCCAAGTGTTAGATGACCAAATGGAGAGTAGAGCTGAGGTCATCCAAGTGATGGATGATTAGTTATGGAGCAGAGATGAGGTCAACCAATAGATAGATCATCCACTTCAAAGAAAGAGCATAACACATCCACGAGATGGATGGATAAAGTCGCAGTAGAGATCATCCCAGTAAAGTATCACCAACTACACAACAAAAGAAAAGCACATCACAGAGATATGCAACTCACTAAGCTTACAAAAAAAGGCATGACCAAAAAAAAATTCATTAAGTGTGATTAACACACTATCTCAAATTTCAAAATCCAATCGGTAAGAAATAAGTAAATTGCTATATCTACACAAAAGAAACTTAAAGAGGAAACTTTTAGAATTCTCTTTCACTTAACCAAGGTATGACTCGAGAATAGGAGATTACTAATGAGTAGGCATTTTATTAGACTCCTTTAGCTAATTAGACAAATAACATGACAAATTATGTGGAGCACACCATAAGGTAGGGCAACACCAAAGACTCTATAAAAGTCTAAGGATATTAAGGCACCGGGTCAGGCTCTTCTTGCTTTTCTAATCATCTTAAAACTTTAATCTCATTATCTTATTTCTCTACAAAAAAAACTAACTACATCGTCGGAAGGTCTTTGACCAATACCACACTAGTGTCATCCAAGACTAACTTTCCATTTTGCAGGTCATGGAGAACAAGCTGGGCTATAAGAGAATCGAACATTATCATTGTTGATACATGAAATCAACTGCATTAAATTCGAAAAACTTGACAATTATATTAAAAAAACTGATTTAGTCTTGCATAGTACGGGTTCACTGTCAATGTGTATATATATTAATTATATTGTTTTCTTTTTTTCTTGCTTGTTATTTTCTTTTTTTTTCCTCTGCTGGAGCAGCCTTTGCTCGGTGCTCTAGCTTCCTCTCAGGAGTTTTGCTTGATTTTTTAATACCGAGCACTAGAGTCTAAAAGAGCGAAAATCAGGGCGCTAGAACATCCATTTTCTTTCTCCTGTTTGTGTGTGCAAGAGTACAATTTGTGCATAGTTGGAGAACCAACTCACTGTTCCTTGTGGGTTCCCGGCAACATTTACCTTATTTAGGTGGTGTTTAGCATTGTTAAAACTAGTAACTTATAAATTATAACTTGTTGTAGAAATTGTAAGTGTTTGGTAAATATTGTAACTTATAACTAAAATAGAAAAAAATATTTATAAACTATAATAAAAGTTGTGGGTGTTTAGTAAAACGTATAACTTATAGTTAAAAATTAGTAGAATAAAGTTAAAAACTACTACAGTAGCTTTGACAAACATTCTCATAAATACAACTCAGGTCACTAGTTTCTCATTTCACCTTACTAGAGTAATGGTTTGCCCTTTTTCTCCTCTCCAGTTAAAACACAACGTTGTAACAAGATCAATCATTTACATGGTCTGAAAAGTTTACTTGAATTCAATACTAACTTTTGATGAATCTTGTATGCAAAATCAGAATCTTCTAGTTGTTGGATACACACTTAAAAAAGGATTCCACATCAAGATGCCTATAAGAATTCCCTTGTAAAACCAAACGGCCAAATCAAGAGATTTACGCTTTTTATAGGCCCAGAGTGTTGGGAATTTCATAAATTATAAATAATTTATAAAATAGTTTATAACTTATAATAATAATTTGTAACTTTTAACTAAAGTAAGAAACTATTAAATAATGAGAAATTTTGGGTTAGGTCTTATTTACGTATCTTGTATTTTAATAAGTTCCAATTAAGAATTATATTCTATTAAGTCATATTTAATATTTTTCATAACAAAATTACTCTTATTATACCATTCACTCTTTACGCCACCACCAACACCACCACCGTAGGGACCCGGCCCATTTTAATATGAAAACTTTTAAATTAAACCCTGTTTGCTAGTGTTTAAGTATGGGAAACAATTAAAATCTAATCACGAGTATGATTGTTCATGGTGATTATGTGCATGTCTATGCATAAGATTAATTATCAGGCGTTGATTGAACGAGTCTTAAGGCGTCGAAACAAAATTTGGAACTATATACACATTTCCTTTCATTGGTGTGATGTTTAGTATGAGATCGCTCGAGCGGTCCCGAGACCGATCGCGCTGTTTGTGGCGGGGAGATACTTTAAGTTGCGGATTTGAGATGTTTTGTTTCAGTCCCTCCTCTCCTCTCATCTATCTATCTCTAAAATCATATAGAAACCCTAGGATACTCTCTAGAGTTCCCTTGGGCTCCTTGCCATTCCTTGTTGGTGGTTTTTTCTTGCTTCCTCGTGGGTTTCTACTGTTAGAGGAGTTGGTTTATACGTTGTAGACTTGATTCTCGCCCTTCAGTTTGGATCTTGCTTGGTTGGAGCTTGCTTGAGCCTCACCTTGAATTGTTTGTGCATCTAACAGGTAGGATCTGTGACTATTTATGAAGATTTGTTTGATGTGTGTTGTATACTCCGAGTTTATCCATGAAAATATAAAAAAATGTATGTTTTAAAAACCCTAGGTTATGGATTGGGGTTAATGCATGTTAAATCTCGAGACTTCAGAGGATTTGTGATATTTTGACCTTGATAATATCATGTGAGAATCTTTAAATTGAGTTTTAAAAAGTTAGGATTTCATTTTTTTTGTCAAAATCATGGAGATTTTGGGGCTTTGGGTTGTTGAACTCCAATGACGAAATTGGTTGAATTTTTGATAAATTGGGACTTGTACCATCTTATTGATAAATAGATTTTATGAAACTTAAGAATTGATGGAAATGGTCTAGTATTGCGTTGTGAATTGTGAATAAATTCCAAGGGCCGTTGTATGTATGTGAAAGCATGAGTTACGCGACTTGATTATAATTTTCATGTGAATTCAAATATAGGATGATATTGGTATTTGAATTGTTGATTATTAGAGCCATAATGGTGTTGGATTTGGCGAGAGGAACTGGTTTGACGGTTGGACTTGTTGTGGTTTTAAAATGAATAATATAATTAAGGTACCGTGTTATTGAATTGAATTACTAAGATTAGGCTTGAGTAGCTCATCGGTGAAAGACCGAAAACTTGTGCAATGTAAGGTAGACCCTAATTTTGGGTTAATCTCCCTAAAAGTGTGCTATTAGGTGGCCCACCTATCGATGTTTCTGAGAGAAATTAAAAATGTGTGCACCTGTGTCGGACTATAGAATGGGTATTTATCTATTGGGCCTCACGTGACCTGGTGGTGACAAATACGCCAGGGTCTATAGGCCCCGTTCGGCTTTGGTACTTAATTAAATCAAAGAAAGAAGTGTGTGTGTGTGTGTGTGTGTGTGAACCGTTGAATGTGATTACGTTGTGAACACAAGAAAATAAAATGGGGTTAAAGACTAAATGAAATGTACGTTGATTTTAATAAGGAAAGAAATTGGATTATGTGAACGAAAATTTATAAGAAAAGTGAATTTGATTTTGGGTTTAAATGTGTTGCGCATTCATATAATTATTCTCACATGTCATGCATATATTCATATCTAGTATTTTTTCTACGAGCCTCGGTTCATGGTACTTAACCAATTTCAGGTGATAATAGAAAGAAGGTGGTCGAATTAGAAGCTTAGTTTCAAGGACCATTTTTGAAGATTTTGGGAATTGAATTACACTCATATAAGAATATCTTTTGAGAAATGTATATCTTATAAATGTAATTTATTGGATACAATGTTTTGGTACTCAATGTTTTGGGTATTCGTTTTGTAAGGCCTTAAGGTCACACACTCATATCTTGCATGCATGAAAGGACATTGTTATCGTTTCACGGGATGTATGAGGAAAGGATGATGGTTTCTTATGGTTTAGGAATGTTTTAAGATGTTTTCTCTACTATTTTGCTTTTGTACTTATAAAATGGGTAGCAAGAAAACTTATCTTTTCAAGCACTTTGAGTGGGAGGTCAAGTTTTTGGAAACAAAAGTGAAGAAGCTGTCCAAGGCTGGATCGCTCGATGGACCGCTCGAGTGGTCTATCAAGCTGTCTTGTGCTTCTCTCGGTTTCTCAGTATGTGGGCCAAAATGCTGCAACCTTTGAGGGACCGCTCGACCGGTCTTTTGACCGATCGAGCGATCTTGCTAGTTGGGTGATTTTTGTGCCTTTTTATTTTGAAGCCTATTTTCCAAAGGTGTGTTTTCTAAGGGTTTTTAAACCTTATTTTGTGTACTTTATACTTCAAATCATGGTTTCTCTAGGTAAAAACATTTCTCCTTTGGGCTTTTCCCTTGTGGAACCTTTGGATTTCCTTGGTTACGAAGTTAGAGCGTTATAGATTGGAATCAGAGCCTTAGGGTTAAATACTTAGGAACCGTGGGAGTGATTGATCCATTACGTGAGAATTTGTATTGATGTATGACATTCATATCTTGGTGTGTTAGAATGAAATATCTTGAATATAGCTAGGCATTTGTATGCTATGTGGTATTTGGGCATATAGGTGAGACTCTTTAAATGATGTGTCTTGCCCTTGGGCGACTGGTCGACTAGTTTGGGGTTCAAGTTAGAAAAGCGTTTGGCCGACGTACGTTCTAACATGAAATCTAAACGAGTTACCCAAATTGACGTGTCATTCCGATTAGTTCTCCCCGCTGTGTGTTGCATAAGGTGTGCTAATGCGATGATATGTGTTATATGGTATCATGTTGAGGAACGATGTTGTCCGTGAGAGATAAGTGGGTTTAGATTTGTTGATGATATCCTCTTTCATTTTTTTCTTATAGAAAGCGATTTTGCTGAGATGAGGTAGAAGCCGAGGTCGCGGTCGAGGTCGCGCTTATGCCCAGGTTCCAAAGGAAGGGGATGTGCATGCCCCGTAGGAACAAGTGCGCAAAACAAATGTGATTCAAGAGATGCTCACGACAATGAAAGCGTTAGCCGGGATGGCTACGGTGGGAGCAAGGGCTCCTGAGCCAAGGGATACTGTTGCTATGTGGGAGTTTTGACGGTCAAAGCCCCCAACCTTTTTAGGGGAGCCAGACCCTAAGATGGCTACCGAGTGGTTAGAGGTGACCACAACAATTTTTGACACCTTAAAGATTATGGAGGATGAGTTAAGGGTGAAGTTGGCGGCGTTCTAACACTGGGAGGATACTCGGGTGTGGTGGGAATTTGCTAAAACAACGATGGAGGGCACGTGGGCCACTTTTAATAGGGTCTTCTTGAAAAAGTACTTCTCGAGGTCTTCGAGGGATACGTATCGGAAGGAGTTTCTCTCTCTTATTCAGTGGAATCTTACCGTGGTCCAGTATGGGGCCAAATTCGCGAATCTATCACGTTTCGCACTCGAGATGGTGGCAACAGAGGAGTTGCACACCAAACGATTTGAAAGGGGTCTTCGATCCTCGATCAAGGATAGGATCACAATTTTAGGATTTTGGGTCTACGCAGAGCTGGTGGAGACTGCAATCCGGGTTGAGAATGCCATGGCGGAGAGCCGTAAAATTAAGGAGAGCAAGTCACAACAGGGAGCTTCAGGGGAATAGTCTGAGGGGCATCAGATAAAGAGGCAGAATTCGGGAGGATCGGGTTCTTACCCCATTAGATCACAGTCGCAGCCACGGTCGGCACCTACGCCATCCATGGGTTCATCTGGGCGTTCTAAACGCTGAGAGATAGTATGTTACACATAAAGACAGCTGGGACATCGTGCTAGGGATTGTCAGTAGAGAAGGCAGCAGCAGCAGAGTCAGACCTAGGGGAGGGCCCTATTCTCTTATTTTCAGTGTGGTAGGCTGGCCACATTCATCGAGACTGTCCTTAGGGAGGGAATGCATGGAGTGCTTTGGGAGCACAGCCAGGACAGGCATCACAAGGACGACAGAGCTATGGGACATTACAACAGCAATCGAGAGTGCAGTCGGCTAGGATAACATGAGGGGCCACCTCAACCTAGTCGGTGAGGCAGCCCGGGACTAGGGGGAACAATGGACAGAACCAGGGACGGGTGTACGTCCTCGTAGAGCTCAGTGCTTTAGTGGTACCTGCCGTACCGGATGCCGCTGCTAGCCTGTCGATCATCCGAGGTAGCTTCCTAGTGTACCGCTCTTGGGCTAGTGTTCTTATAGACACGAGAGAATTGCATTCATTCATCTCATCCGCATTTGCAACTGCATTAGGGTTAAAGGTAGACGTATTAGGTAGCACCTTATGTGTAGATACGTCGATTGGTGGGGCTGCCATGTTGAGACATGTGTGTAGGGCCTATGAAATGGAGATCGCCGACCACCATCTGGTATTCAATTTTATTCTGCTCAATATGGCCCCTTTCAATATCATCCTAGGGATGGATTGGTTGATCACTTTTCGCGCCTTCATCAACTGTGATCGACATCGAGTGTATATTTGCACTCTGGAGGGTGATTGCTTCTATTTTGTGGATGACCGAGATAATGGATTGGTGCTTAAACCTCTTTGTTTAAGGGACCGAGGCAGTCTCAGCCTCATTTTCTCAGCCTTGTCTATGAGTGAGACTTGTTCAACTCATGGAGAGTTTTCTACTGTGGTTTATGATTTTTTGAATGTTTTCCTAGACGATCTGTTTGAGCTTCCGCCTTGGCCGGAAGTGGAGTTTTCCTTTGACCTTATTTTTTGATCCACCCCTATATTTATGCCTTCATACCGTTTTTCACTGGTCGAGTTGCTAGAGCTAAAAGTGCAGGTCCAGGAGTTGTTGGACAAGGGTTTTATTCGTCCTAGTGTGTCATCTTGGGGAGCACCGACGTTGTTTACGAAGAAGAATGATGACCTCTTGCGCCTTTGTATAGATTATCGTAAGTTGAACCATGTGACCATTAAGAACAAGTACCCTATGTCCTGTATCGACGACTTATTTGACCAACTGAAGAGTTCGTGTTGTTTTTCAAAAATCGACTTGAGGTCGGGCTATCATCAGGTGAGGATCAAGGAGGAGGATATCCTAAAGACCGCTTTTTGCACCTGATATGGGCATTTTGAGTTTTTAGTCATGCCATTCGGATTGACTAACGCACCGGCGACGTTCATGTTGGCCTAACAAGGCTTCAATGACCGTTTTGATGATAACAAACCTATGTATCTAACTGTGTAAATTGAGTTTACAGAAAATATATATAATTAGCACAGTCAAACATGTGGATACGATGTCGCAAATTTCAACTCAAACTCTTTGGCGACAATCTTTTTGGAGCAAGGCAAAGGTTGAAGTAATTGAAGAACTCCAAGGAAATAAAGAATTGAAGAATTTCAATGATATCATTTTTAGGATTTATGTACATTCACAAAACTTATGAATATTTCTTTTGAAGCTCATAGAATTCTTAAAAATCTTAAAAATATTTTTTCAAAACATAAAGTGATCAAAATATTTTTGAAAGTCAAAATATGAAATTTTGAATGTCCAGTCAACTAATGGTTTGCCTCCAACCGACTGATTGAACTTGCGAAAAATAATTTTTCAGATCTAAACAGTTCAATCGACTAACCCTTGAGGTCCAGTCGACCAAACAAGCTTATTCAGTCGACCGAACAGGCTTAATTTCGAATTTTATGCTGAAACGGCTAGTTTGACATTTCCACACATAGCCCAACGGCTAGTCCAGAATTGAGGCCTATAAATAGAGCCCTTGTGTGCTCTTGTTTTATTCATTCAAAACCTCTCAAACAATTCTCTCTTATACACTCTCATTTGTGCTTAAATTCTTGAGTTTTTCATTCATATTTTGAGAGAAAAGAGTTTTAGAATTCTCTTTGAGCTTCATTGTTATATTCAATGAGAAGTGAGTTAGAGTTTTCATTTTCTTGTACTCATCTGTTCATTGTAGGAGCAAATTCTTTGTACACATTCTTGTTGTTCCTTTGTATTTGAGAAAAGCGTTTATCAAAAGATGCTAATCGTCTACAAGGATTGAATTACTTGAGAAGGATACATTCTCAAGAGAGCCTACTCCGCCTAGACTAAGGAGAGAGGTTACTCTACGTAGTGAAGGAGTGATAGTGAAAAATCCTCATAACGGTTGGCTTGAGGTGAGGACGTAGGCTGTTGTGCCGAACCTTGTAAAAACTATGGTGTCGTTCTTCTATCTTGCTTATTTTTTATTTACCTCATTATATTACTTATCTTTTGCATTACATATATTTGCACTTGAATCATTCAATTTCGAAATCATTACTTGTATCTTTTATTTTAAAACTAGAAAGTTTTGAATATTGTGTTTTCACTTTGCAAGAAATATTGTCAATTAAAATATTTTTGTACTTTAATTTTTTTTTATCAAAAAGCTATTTTTGAAAGTTTACTTACGAATTAAAATTGATAACTATATTTGGAATTTTGAATTATTAGAACAAGAAAAGTGTTGCATTTGGTTAACAAGAAATTTTAGATATTATAAATTAAAATCTACACTTGTACTTAAATCTTTTAACAAAAATTTTTTGTTTATAAGATCAATTCAAATTTATTTGTGATTAAAATAAGTAATATATTCTTGTGAATTTAAAAATCATATACTTGTATTTGAATATTTGATGTAAGTTTTTTTGAATGTCCAATTCACCCCCTCTTGGAATTACACATAAACTATCAGTTCATGGACCTTATGAACTGTATATTTCACCCGTACCTCGATAGGTTTGTGGTAGTATTTGTGGATGATATCTTTATCTATCACCATCTAAAGAGGCGCATGAGGAGCATCTTCGGATTGTCTACAATTGTTGCAGGAGCATCAGTTATATGTGAAGTACGACAAGTGTGAATTTTGATTACCCAATGTGAAGTTTTTGGGGCATGTGGTTTCGGGAGATGGAGTGGCAGTGGACTCCTCCAAGATAAAGGCAGTGATGAGTTGGGAGAGGCCGAAGAACATGTTTGAGATTCAGAGCTTTTGAGGTTTGACAGGTTACTATCGGTGATTCGTGAGAGATTTCTTTAGGCTTGCAATGCCTATGACACGCCTTACGTGAAAGAAAGTCAAGTTCGTGTGGACCAACGATTGTGAGTTCGCCTTTCGGACCTTGAAGGATAAACTGACCAGTGCACCTGCTCTAATTATACGAGAGAGGGGACTTGGCTACGCCGTATATTGTGATGCATTGTATGAAGGGCTTGGTTGCGTGTTAATGCAAGAAGGCAATGTGGTTGCCTATGGGTCGAGACAATTAAAGATTCATGAGAAGAATTATCCTATCCACGACTTGGAGGTCACGGTAGTGGTCTTTGCTTTAAAGACCTAGAGGCACAATCTATATGGAGAAAGCTTTGAAGTGTTTTTGGACCACAAGAGTTTCAACGATTTGTTTTCGCAGAGGGACTTGAACTTATGTTAGAGGTGATGGATGAAGTTTTTTGGAGACTATGACTTCGACCTACAATACCATCCGGGCAAGGTCAACGTGGTGGCCAACGCCCTCAGTCGAAGGTCTTTGAGCTCTTTAGCTCACATGGCCATAAGGGAGTAGAGCATGCTTGAGGAGGTTGGTGAGTACGGCCTAAAGCATGACACCCGGATGCACCATCTTAATGCCACCCGGATGCACCATCTTAATGCCACCCGGATGCACCACCAAACGAGAGTAATGAAACTTACGAAATACATCAACATGACACGATTTCGGCACAAAGATCATCTTGGCAAATCTCAAACTCTGGTCGAAGTGAATAGTCCATTCCTTGGCATCCTCGTCGCTCAAAACTCGATCTCGGAACATCTGGCTCTCTACATCCTATAGTTGAGCCTCCATAACGCGAAGGACGAGGGTGAACTGAGACATCGCCGTGAACAACATAGCACAGTCACCAAACTTACCAAGGATGTAGAGAGCCAGATGTGGGTAGGCAGTTTTGGTGGAGGGGAATGAAGAGAGACGTTGCCCTATTTATTTCGTGTTGCCTTACCTGCCAACAGGTGAAGGCCGAGCATCAGAGGTCGACGGGTATGTTACAGCCATTACCGGTGTCTGAATAGAAATGGGAGAACATTACCATGGACTTTGTGTCGGGATTTCTTAGAATGCCTACGGGGTATGATACCATGTAGGTTGTGATGGATAGATTGACCAAGTCCGCGCATTTTCTCCCCATCCGCATGACTGATTTGGTTGACAAGCTTAGTAAGCTTTATGTAGGTGATCTTGTCAGACTCCACAGAGTACCAGTTTCTATCATCTCAGATCCAGATCCCCCTTTCACTCAATGTTTTTAGCAGAGTTTGTAGTCAGCTATGGGGATGAGCTTACTTCTCTATATTGCTTTCCACCCTCAGACAGATGGCCAGTCCGAGCGCACCATTCAGATACTCGAGGATATGTTGAGAACGTGTGTTATAGACTTTCGTGGGTCACGGGAGGACCATTTTTCGTTAGTAGAGTTCACCTACAATAACAGTTACTAGTTGAGCAGTGAGATGGCTCCCTTTGAGGCATTATATGGTAGATCTTGCAGGTCACATGTCTGCTGGATAGACATTGGAAAAAGGCGGTGTTGGGGCCTGAGCTTGTGAGAGAGACCACATAGAAGATTGTCACAATTCGTAAACGTTTGTTGACTGCATAGACTTGTCAGAAGAGCTCGCAGATAAGAGTAGGAGACCGTTAGCATTTGAGGTGGGAGACCATGTGTTCTTGAAGGTCTCGCCATGAAAGGGTTTGATGAAAGTTGGGAAGAGTGGGAAGCTATCGCCGCGTTTTATCGGACCGTTTGAGATCCTTGACAGGATTGGAGAGGTGGCCTATCACCTTCCCTTGCCACCGTAGCTAGCATCTGTGCATAACATTTTTCATGTGTCCATGTTATGTAAGTATGAGCCTTTCATGCGCCAAACATCAGGATCACGCGAAAACCCACCAAAACACCGTTTTAAGAAAATAAGGTTTGCAGTTAGAAAATCTTCAACTCAAAATATACAACATTTGAATATAAAATTCCCAAAGTTCATCTCTTATTAGCAGTAAACATGCAGTTCCATACATGAATAAGCATATCGCCTCAAGGCGTACAAAAACTCGCCTTCAGAAACAGGCATCACATGTAATACAACATGTCTAAAAAATAAGGATAAACTACAGCAAGTCCTCCATCACCACGGGCATCTAGGTCAACTCTACTTGCTCACCTAAAAAAGGTTTGCACAAAATCTCACACCGTGAGCCGAAGCCCAATAAGAATAGACTATAAAGCTGTAAAGCAGGATATACAATCATATACATACAGACTCAACCACATGAGCCAAAAAAAAATTTCTCTAAAAAACCACAAGTTTTCTATCCTAAAAACTATGCATATCATCCTCACAGATATCATGGCACAGTTAAGGAAAAGTGGTAATAAAATAGTATGCTCCACTCGGGCCACACGGCCGAGGAGTAAAAGATAAAAATAAAATCTTATGTATCGATTCTGCCACACAGACAAAGGTAACAACTATAGATTCTTGTCCATTACCCTAGTCCTGAACCACTTAAGGCCTGCTAGGTAATGACAAGTTCTATACGAAGTCACGACAACAACGCCATTCACGGAGGCAACCGACGCCATTCACGGAGGCAACCGGCTCTTTATGGATTTCCACGACTGATGGAATAAGCATCCAAATCACATTTACGGGGATTAACCCGAGGGACCGTAGTGAACCTACTCTGCGCACGTTTTTGGACTTCCACCAAGGTGCAATAGAAGCCCAACTCATCATACCCACTGTCACGGTACATCTATAGAAAATATTTTAAAACCATCACATAAAACAGTTATACAATACATGTATAAAAAAGATCCAATCCATCAACATGGAGATTAACTAGCATGTAAAAACATACACTCTCATCAAACGTTTTCAAAGTTGAGATTCAACCGCAAGGGTTAGTTCCAAACCTCCAAAAGAAAACATATGTTGCAAGTTTTCATAAAAACTCCTTTTGCAAACCATCCTTCTTCCCAAAAGAACCACTAAACCACCAAAGCAAACACCAAACGCCCACACAGGACCCCAGTCGAGTGGACCTAAGCCCTCAATCCACTGAAAACTCTCGAAAAAGAAGAAAAACAAAATAGAAGCATGTCAGTCGACTAACCTGGGAGGTTCAGTCGAATGATCATCAAGATCCAGTTGACTGACTTTCCCAGAAACTGTTTTTGAGCTTCGGTTTCGGCCTCCAAACCTCAAATCAAACCTCTAAACATCCATCCAATACCCTCAAACATCCGCACGTCCAAACCCAACACCAAAACCTCGAAAGAAAACTCTCAAAACACACATCCATCCATAAAAAAACGATGTGATTTAAACATAAATCACATTTCATGCATTTTTAAACGGTAAAGATGCATAAGATTACACGTAACACCCTTTAACAACTATACAGTCTAGAATCCTACCTTGGTGAGTTAAAAACTTGACATCTCGATCCACATGCAAAATCGTACTTCATCGGAATGAAATTCCGTTCGGATGAAAGCGTAGACCACCGTGCCAATAACAAGAATCGACAGTTGGATGGCCAAAAATCAAGCACTAGGCCCCCGAGAAGTTAGAGAGAAGGTAGAGAGAAAAAGGAGGAAACTTAGTCAAGAAGTTTAGAAAATATCTAATGCCAAATATTTATATGCTTCAAAAATATATATATTTTTTAAAATTTTAAAATTCGCGCCGCAACTCCCAACAGCCCAGGGAACCAACCTCGCATGCTTATTTAAACTCAAACATGCATTAAAACACATGTAAATATACTAGAGCAAAAAAAGCCAAAACATGTGTCAAACATATATATAACTCAAAATTGAAATGGAATAGGGTCTCACAACTCTCCCCTTTGATGAATTTTGCCCCCGAAATTCACTACAAGGTCACAAGGTGAACAACTCCGAGTATCTAGCACTAACCCCAGACTCAAGCTCCCACGTCGCTTCTTCAACCCCATGATGACGCCATAAGACCTTGACATAAGAAATTGTCCTCCATTTCAACACCTGCTCTTTTGTGTCTAGAATCTTCACTGGACGCTGCTCATAAGTAACATCCTCATCAACCCGCAGCTCAGCCAATCTAACACATGTGAAGGATCAGGCTCGTACCTCTGAAGCATAGAAATGTGGAACACATTGTGCACAGATGCCAACTGAGGTGGCAAAACCAAACGATATGCAACCTCCCTAACCCTGTCAAGAATCTCAAAAGATCCAATGAAACGGGGTGCTAGCTTCCTGCTGCGACCAAACCTCATCAAGCTTCTGCGCGGTGAGACTTTCAGAAACACGTTATCCCCCACTGCAAACTCCAAAGGTCTTCTCCTCTGATCTGCATGACTCTTCTAGCGGCTCTGAGCTATCACCAGATGCTGGCGAATCACTGCAATCTTCTCTATCGTCTCCCGTACTATGTCAGGTCCTAAGACTGTGGTCTCTCCCACATCTGTCCAACACACTGGTGACCTACACGGCCTACCAGACAAAGCTTCATACGGTGCCATCCCATTACTAGACTGATAGCTGTTGTTGTATGCAAACTCTGCCAACGGTAGGTGATCTTCCCAAGAACCTCTAAAATTAAGGACACATACCCTCAACATATCCTTTAGAATCCGTATGGTCCTCTCAGACTGACCATCCGTCTGTGGTTGAAAAGCAGTACTGAACATCAAGTTCGTCCTTAAAGCCTCTTGAAGAGTCTGCCAGAAGCGCGATGTGAAGCACAGAGCTCGGTCCGAAATAATAGGCACTCGCACTCCATGTAACTGGACTATCTCTCTAACATACAATTGACTCAATCTATCCACCGAATCCTTCACGCTGATAGGAAGAAAGTGTGCAGACTTCGTCAACTTATCAACCACAACCCATACGGTGTTATGTCCCTTAGGTGTTCGAGGAAGTCCTGACACAAAATCCATTGTGACGTTCTTCTACTTCCACTCTGATATCGGCAACGGCTGTAACAATCCTGTCGGTCTCTAGTGTTCTGCCTTTACCTTCTGACAGGAAAGGCATCGAGAAACAAACTAGATCACATCCCTCTTCATTCTCGTCTAACAGAACTGACGACGTAGGTCGTGGTACATCTTCATGCCTCCAAGATGCACTACAAGGCGAGAATGATGACACTCACGTAATATATCAGCGCTGCATGACTCTAGTACAAATAACCTCCCAGCCAATCTCAAACCCTGATCTGAACTCACAACCCATCCAGCTGTGTTCTCTCCACTAGCAACACGACCTCGTATCATCTGAGCCTTCTGATCCGTCTGCTGGACCTCTAGCACACGTGCAATCAATGCAGGTCGTGAAACAATTGAAAACAAGGTGGCACCCGATGCTGTCTCCCTGAGACACAGATCAAACTCCCCAATTTCTCCTAGCATTTTCCACTCATGTATAGCACATAAGCAAATGACCCGTGAGATCTCCTACTAAGAGCGTCAGCCATAACATTAGCCTTCCCTGGATGATACTGCAAGTCAAAATCATAATCTTCCAATAACTCCATCCATCGTCGTTGGCGCACGTTCAGGTCTTTCTGTGAAAACAAGTATTTTAAGCTCTTGTGATCGAAGAAAATCTCGAAGTGCTCACTATAAAGATAGTGACGCCATGTCTTCAAGGCAAAGACCACGGCTGCCGACTCTAGATCGTTTGTTGGGTAGTTCTTCTCATGTGTCTTCAACTGTCGGGAACCATAGGCTACAACTTTATCTCTCTGCATCAGAACTCAGCCTTGACCGTCATGTGATGCATCAATGTACGCTGTATATCCCAAGCCTCGCTCTAGGATAATCAACACTGGCGCGCTAGTCAACCTCGTCTTTAACTCTTGGAATGCTGACTCGCAGGACTCACTCCAAACAAACACAACTCCCTTTCGCGTCAGACGCGTCATCAGCATGGCAAGTCTCGCAAAATCCTTTACGAACCGTCGATAATAACCTGCTAAACCCATAAAACTATGGATCTCAAAGACATTCTTAGGTTTCTCCCAACCCATCACAGCATCAGTCTTCGACGAATCCACTACTACTCCGTCTGTCGACACTACGTGTCCAAGAAAACCTTACCTCAGATATCAAGAACTCGCACTTCTCGAACTTCGCATACAAGCGATGCTCTCTCAGAGTCTGTAGAGCAATACGTAGATGGTCCTCGTGTGCCTCTCTAGTAGGTGAGTAAATGAGAATATCGTCCACGAATACCACTAAAAAACTGTCCAAATACAGATGGAAGATCCGGTTCATTAAACCCATAAACTTTGCTGGTGCATTCGTCAGACCGAACGACATGATCAAAGACTCATAGTGACCATTACGAGTCCGAAAGGCGGTCTTCGCTATGTCCTCGTCGCTAATCCTCAACTGGTGGTATCCTGATCTCGAATTAATCTTCGAGAAGCAACTCAACCCCTTCAACTGATCAAACAAATCATCTATCCTGGGCTTCAGGTACTTATTCTTCACTATCATCTGATTTAGCTTCCGGTAGTCGATATACAATCGCAAGGATCTATCCTTCTTCTTAGCAAAAAGAGCAGGAGCTCCCTATGGTGAAGTACTTGGGCATATAAACCCCCTATCAAGTAACTCTTGAAGCTGTAGGTTGAGTTCACGCAACTCAGCGGATGCAAAACGATAAGACTACATCAATATGGAAGCAGCTCTTGGAACAAGATTAATAGAGAACTCTACCTCATGGTTCGACGGTAACTCGAACAGATCGTCAGAAAAGACATCTGGATAGTCGCAAACCACCAGAGATAACTCTCCTCGAACCCCAACCGCCTCATCCAACATGAGAGCTGAAAAGAGGAAACCCAAGTTGCCCTGGTTCCACACAACACCGGGCATAGACACCAAACCCTCATCCTAGTCACCCACAAAATAAAAATAATCTCCCGTCGGTGTACAAATCGTTATCCTTCGTCAATCATAATCGATGAATGCACGATAGGTGGTCAGCCAATCCATCCTTAGGATGACATCAAACGTGGTCATGTTTAGAATAATAAAGTCAAACTCTAAACAACGACCGGCGACTTCCAAGACACAGAATCTACACACTCGACTCAACATCACACTCCCACTGACTGGGGTCCCCATACTCAAAGCACTACTCAGCAAGTCTGTTTTCAACCCCGAAGTAGATGCAAAAGCTGAAGATATAAAAGAATGCGATGCTCCCATGTCGATAAGAACACTGGCCTATGATCTATAGACTAGTAGAGTATCTCTGATCATGGAGGTGGTAGCAACAGCATCGGGCACGACCGGTGCTCTGGATGAACTAGGATTTACAAGAACATATGCTCTGGCCTGTCTACTGTGGCCCTGAACTGTCGACTGTCTTCCCGACTGTACTGAGGCACCCCCTTCTACAATTCTAGATGGCTGACGTCCCTGGGCAGATGGAGTAATAAATGCTCCAGCTGTACTCTGCATACTCCCTCCTTTGGGGCAGTTGCTACGGATATGCCCAGGCTGGCCGCACTCAAAACACACCACTGGCCTCCTCCCCTGCGTCTGTGACTGTGACTGTGCCTGAACAGGCGTTAGACTTTGGCATTCTACTGTACGATGCCCTGGCCGTTGGCATCTATAACAAACAAGCTCTCTCTACTCTGACCTTCCCGTTGAGACTACGGAAGGCGAGGATGCTAAAGACTACGACTGATACGACCCCAATGGATACGAACTCGGACCAGACGTCCATTGATGCTTATCCTTATGTCCCCGGGATTGTGCACATCCCCCGTCCTACTGACTCCTATTGTCTCTGTCCCTGCCTATCTCGTTTAGAGTGTCGTCCACTTTCATGGAGTTCTTCACTAATTTTGTAAATACCTACATCCTGAATGTTTCCACTCTATTGTGGATAGTGGCCTTAAACCCCTCTCAAACCTCTTCGCACAGAACTCATCGGTGGGCACGATCTCCTATGTAAACCGGGATAAGCTAGTAAACTCAGCTTTATACTCGACCACTGTTATCGTCCCTTGAGTCAGAAAAAGGAAGTCCTCTCTGTAGCGATCCCTCAAAGTTATCGAAAAGTATTTCTCTAGAAATACCTTCGTGAATGCTTCCCAAGTGCCTCCTACTGTAGTCCTGACAAACTTCCACCACAAGTGAGCACTCCCCCTTAGCTGGAAGGCAGCAAAAGTAACCCTAAGATCATCTTCCTCTATCTGAAGCGTATCCAAGATCGTGGTCACCAGCTCCAACCATTCAGTGACTACCATAGGATTGGGATCCCCAAAAAAGGTAGGAGGGTCTAGACATCGAAACTTGTGCATTACGACCGTCGCCCTCGGTTCATGTACGCTCTCTCTCCCTCTAGAGGCCTTAGCCAATTGCCAAATGAAGCCTACCATCTCATGTAACAGATCTCCATCAATAGGTCTTTAGGGTGTATTAGCATCCCCAATATCTGGGATTGGAACATCCCTTCGGCCAGAACCACGGCCATGGCCTCGACCACGGCCTCGTCCTCCCCGCGTGGACATAACTCTATACGAAAGCAACATAACAGGATAAGCTTCCCTACTCCATGTTATTGCTAACGTACAAGACATAATATACATAAACATGCTAACACATAGCCACTTAAGATTATGTTAACACATCTCACATATCGAGAAGAACCAACAAGAATGACGCGTCACTTTGGATAACCTACTTAGATTCCTTGTTAGAAATCATGTACGCAAAATGCGTCTCTAATATGGTTCCCAAGTTTGTTAACCCAAATGCCCGAAGGCAAGACTAATTAATCCCAAGGTCCAACCTCCATACCCATGTATACACAACCATCATGCTAAACAGGCTATCATGCGTATGCTATCAAAACCCTAAAACACAGGCAATCAAGCACACGTACATCCTCACAAGGTGATGTACCCACTTTCCCATGAATTTTAGGTATTCGAACTCAGAGCTCTGATACTAAGTTATCACGCTCCAAACACTAGGGTGTAGACACCCCAATTTGACCCCGCGTAATCTTAGGTGAATCCGATGATGAAAACAGGTGGAATGGTGCTTCAGTTCGATCCTCGAGAAGTGATCCAAGCTCGGTGTTTGAACCCGAAACTTTCAAACTAAATTTTTTTTATCGAATCTTCGAAACTTGCTGCTCAAGTAAAGCGACCGCTATGTTCATTGTGGCGACCGCCAATATAATCTCTTGAAAATCCTAGCCAAAGGAGGTGACCGCCACCTCAAACTTGGCGACTGCCAACTTGTATTGTGGCGACTGCTATAGAACTTTGTGAAACTTTTCAAAAACATGGCGACCGCCAACTTGCATCGTGGCGACCGCCAACTCCAAGTGACCTAACATGCCCTAAAACATGGCAGCATCTCATTGGCTAATGAACTCTATAAATACTGTACCTCTGGTACGTTTTTCAAGACAGAATTGAAGTGTGAGGTTTTGAGAGTGAAGCTCTGCCATTGTGCCAAGCAATTCCGAATCCCGACGCCAAAGCCGTGCCGAAATACCGAGCTCCGAACCTCCTATATTGAAACCTTGCTTGGATCGCCACCCAAGGATCGACCCATTGAAGCACATTCTGATAGTAAGTGTGAAATCCCAAGAGGGAAAGTGAATTGAATTATTTAAAATTTCTTAGATCAACTATTCAAATACAAGTGTACAATTTTTCTTTTCACAAGAAAATTACTTATTTTAAAAACACAAGTATATTTGTAGTTATAAATAAGAACCTTTTGTTGAATGATTTAAGAACAAATGTAGATTTACAATATTCCTTGCAAAAAGATAAGTAGATCTTATTTCAAAAAAAAAAAACTTTTATTAGAAGTTTTAAATGTAAATTTTTGTTCACTTCTTGTTAATTAATTACAACACCCTTCTTGTTTAAGCAATGTAAAATATAATATAGCTTTCAACTCTAACTTGCAAGTATGTTTAATTGATCCAAAATCTTCGTGTAAACTAGATTAAATTCCCTTTTGAATTAATAATACAAATCTTTACAAGTCAAATATTTAAATACACAGAAATCTTTTGTTATAAGATATAAGTATAAAAATTAATTTTACAACTTCTAGTTT
>JAULJZ010179880.1:0-22662 GCA_032270985.1 Heliamphora pulchella
GCGTAAGGGAATACAGTAGAAGATCTGACTGAAGCTTCAACTCGGAATCAAGTCGTAGTTGAAGATTAGATCGACAAAATGTATTCTTCTAAATTAAGTTTGGTTGCACGAGTTTTATTTTGATCGTTCTTCGTCAAAAGTTTTATCTAGAGCCCGTTTCGGCATTTGCCCGTCCAGTTAATTTTTTACCAAAAATCGTTTACAAAAACAATAATCTTGACAGTATTACCCCTCCAACATAGTCAACCCCCACAATGAGGAAAGGTTTTTTTCTAATCGGCTCCACACTGGCCGAGCGTCAAAAAGAAGAGCTGCTCCGACTGTTGGGACAAAATTTAGAAATATTCGCCTAGACTCCATACGAAATGTCAGGGGTTGACCCTACTTATATCTCTCACGCACTAAATGTTGATCCCACATCCAAGCCCGTGAAGCAAAAGGGACGGCACTCAGCGTCGCATCATGCCAAGGCAGTAGCTGAAGAGGTTGGGAGGTTGCTAGAAGCAGGGGCAATAAGAGAGGTTCAGTACCCAGAATGGCTGTCCAATACGGTGGTAATCAAGAAGAAAAGTGAAAAATGGAGGGTGTGTAAATTTCACAAATCTGAACAAAGTCTGCCCAAAGGACAGTTTTCTCCTTCCAAAGATTGATCAGCTTGTGGACTCAACGGTTAGGCACCAGCGCATGAGTTTTTTGGATGCATACCAGGGCTACCACCAGATTGCCATGCATTATCGTGATCAAGAGAAGACCTCGTTCATCACCCCCAGAGGTATCTATTGCTATAAAGTCATGCCGTTCGGCCTAAAAAATGCTGGGACAACTTTTCAAAAAATGATCACGAAGATGTTCGCCGAAGCCCTAGGAAAAACGATGGAAACCTGCATTAGACGATATGGTGGTGAAATCCAAGTTAAAGGAGGACCATTTGGCCGATCTCCAAGGCATCTTTGACATCCTCAAAATCCATCGCCATTGCTTGAACGCGGCCAAATGTGCATTTGGGGTTGGCTCGGGCAAATTTCTTGGGTTCTTGGTCACCAACCGAGGGATCGAGGCCAATCCGAACCAAATTAAAGCCGTTTTAGGAGTCCAAAGGCCGAACACCATGAAGGAGATACAAAAACTAATAGGGATGACGGCCGCCTTGAACAGGTTTATCAGCCGAGCTCCGGACAAATGTAAACCGTTCTTTTTTACACTGAAAAAAGGAGAGAAATTCTGCTGGAACGAGAATTGTGACCAGGCGCTCCAGGATCTGAAAGCATACTTATCTTCCCCGCCCCTCCTCTCTACCCCCAAGGAAGGAGAGGTGTTATATCTCTATTTAGCAGTATCCTCACATGCCATCAGCGCGGTGCTCGACAGAGAGGAAGGGAAGCAGCAAATACCCGTTTATTATGTCGGCCATACTCTGTCAGGATTAGAGACAAAGTACCTACCACTAGAAAAGCTCGCCTACGCGTTAGTCTTCGCATCACGGAAGCTACAACACTACTTTCAAGCCCACGCCATCATCGTGCTCAGTATCCGTTGAAGGTTGTATTCTCGAAAGCCGACCTGACTGGGAGGATGACCAAATGGGACGTGGAATTGGGGGAACGTGACATAAGCTTCCAACCAAGAACCGCGATTAAGGCCCAGGTACTGGCTGATTTCGTTGCCGAATTTTTGAAAAAGAGGACCGAAGAGCAGGGGTTAGCCAAGCTCACCGAACCAACCAGTTTAGAGGGGCTCTGGAGTTTGCACGTGGACGGGGCATCCAACGACCGAGGATCAGGAGTGGGGACGGTCCTCACTTCCCCAGATTGTCTAATAATAGAGCAAGCTCTGCGGCTTAGCTTCAACGTCACAAACAATGAGGCTGAGTACGAAGCACTGCTAGCAGGGCTCGGAGCGGAAACGAAGTTCGGCATCACTGCACTAGAAGCTTTCAGCGATTCCCAACTCGTCGTCAACCAGCTAAAAGGAGAATATGAGGCGAAAGACGACCGGATGGCCAGATACCTCCAAAAGGCCACGAAAGCCATGGGAAAATTCACAACGATCAGCATAGAACGAATAAGCCGAGCTAGGAACGGTCACGCAGACAGTCTGGCCAGTCTCGCTTCAGCAACGATAGGAAATGGGGAGAGAACGGTGGTGATACACTTCCTCCTAAATTCAAGCATATGTGACTCGCACAGAGGGCGAGAGGAGGCCCTCTCGACGGAACAATCACCATCTTGGATGGATCCCATTGTCTCGTTCTTGAAGAGCACCGTGTTGCCAACCGAAAAGAAGCAGGCGCACAAGGTTGGGCTTAAGTCGGCTCGTTTTTGGCTCTCTCAAACTGACAAATTGTACCGTCGCTCCTACACGGGACCATATCTTTTGTGTGCATCCCACCCATGTGGAGGACCTTCTCTATGAGATCCACGATGGGATCTGTGGCAGTTACACGGGGGGACGGTCACTTGCCCACAGGGCAATTTCTCAAGGATATTGATGGTCATACATGCAAAAGGATGCACAAAGTTATGTGAAACAATGCGAAAAGTGTCAACTCTTTTCCCCTTTCATCCACCAGCCCGTAGGAAAACTAAACCCGTTAACCAGCCCTTGGCCGTTCGCACAATGGGGGCTGGATATCGTTGGCCCGTTCCCCAGGGTAGTTGGAAATAAAATGTTCATGGTGGCGGCAACTGATTACTTCACTAATTGGATAGAGGCTGAGCCCCTCGCCAACATAAGGGAGTCAGACATGAAAAATTTCGTATGGAAGAGTATCATTACCAGGTTCGGGATCCCCCGTGCCCTCATTTCGAACAATGGTAAGCAATTCGATGGGAAATTATTTCGGCTATTCTGTGCCGAGCTCAAAATAGAGTTCTATAACTCTACGCCGGCGTATCCTCAGTGCAACGGACAAGCAAAGGCTTCGAACAAAACTATCCTGGCCGAGATCAAGAAGAGGCTGGACAAGGCAAAGGGAAGATGGGTGGAGGAGGTCCCCCACATGTTGTGGGCTTACCGAACAACTCTGCACAGATCAACTGCGGAAACACCCTATTCGATGGCCTATGGCACCGAGGCCGTAATACCACTTGAGATAGGCCTCCCAAGGATGAGGACTGACGAATTTAACCTCGAGCAAAATGGGGAGCTGTTAGCCAGAGACCTGGACCTACTTGAGGAACGAAGAGAGACAGCACTACTCAGGATCAGATCCTATTAGCAAGAGATGAGCCGGGACTATAACAAAAGGTCAAACCGAGGGAGTTCGACCCTAGAGATCTTGTCTTAAGAAAGGTTATGGCCAACACAAAAGCACCAGGGGAAGGGAAGCTTGGAGCAAACTGGGAAGGACCACACAGGATCAGGACAGTTGTAGGCCCCGGTGCCTATTATCATGAGGATTCAAATCGGGAAGAGGTCCCTCGGCCGTGGAATTCGGCAAATCTGAGAATCTTTTATCATTAAGTACCTTGTATTTCACAAACTCACAAGATCAACGAATGAATGCATGGTCTTTTTTATGTCATCAAATATATACTTTGACTTTGCGTACTTTAACCCCCGGCGAAAAGAGGCCTGCTTAGCCTGAGGATAGAATATCCTCTCAGGAGATAAAATGGAACAAAACATACGATAACGAGAACGGAATAGGAGCAGTTTGAAAACAAAGAATTCATTTTATATAAATAGCAGTACACTAGAGGGAGTGTGGCCTTACAAGGGCAAAAATGGCCAAGAACTCCAAACTTAAAGCAAACAAAAAAGCAAATACAAAAGCAGAGAAGAAAAGTTAGAACGGGGCGGAGCGCCGAAGGACCATCACGCTTGGCCGACACCCGCCACCTCGCCTTGATCTTCACCGCCCCCTTCGTTGTCGTCATCAAGAATTTCTACCATCTCTTCTTCGTCGAAGGCATAACGGCTAGCGACAGTATCATGGATGTCTCCAGGACGGGAGGGGGGAAGCGCTGGGGCATCCTCGTGATCGATCAGCTCAGTCTCGGCCACCCGCTCCTCAGCGGCTACAGCGGCGTTCGCCAAGGTCGGGGGCTCGCTCCACAAGGGAGAATAAACTGCACCCCGGCCCTCTCCAGGGCCTGCTTATAGCCGATCGCGAGAAGCTCAATTCTGATGCCGATGACCTCCTTGGCAAGGTGGGCTCCGCATTCATCCCATCCCTGCTGCCAGACCTGGTCCTCCTTCTCTGCTCTCGACGCCTCCAGGTTAGCGGCTATTTTCTTTTAGATCTCTGCTTCCGCTTGAGCCGCCGCTAATAGTTGTTTCAGTTCGGCCACAACAGTAGCTGCCTCCTCTAATTTTGTGGCATCCTCTTCGGTGGCCTTCAGTTTTGTTTCCAGCCCCTAGCGGGCGGAGGCTGCTATGATCTGGTCGGCCTCCGGGTCTTTAATGCGTTGCCTGGCCTGGGTAAGAGCCTTGGCAACTTGCTTGGTCTCTTGCGACACCTCGATGCAGCGATCGTGGAGGACGGTCGCAGCCTGGAGTTGCTGCACAATGAACCATGGATGAGTTAAATAAAAAAAAAATTAAAACTTACCCCGACGCCGTGCTAGAAGACCCTCTCAAAAAGGGTTGGGATGGACATAGCGGAGTGGTCGGCAACACCGAGTGGCAGGGCTAGCCCCCGTGCAAGGCTGTGGGCAACATTCCCCGCCTTGGGGAAGTAATTGATATTGACCTAACGGCCAGAGACGACGAACTCTGGAAGCCAGGGGGCTAGAGCTTCAACCTCCCTCTCCGGGTTGACCTCGGACGCTGGAGTTCCATCTCCCTGGATTAGTCGGCGGCGCTGTGCGGGCCGTTCGCCGAGGGGAGGAGAGCTTAGCGAGTCAGTACCGCCAGTAATAGGGGTCATGGCGGGAATGATTGGTTCTGGGATCGGAGGCAGAAGAGGAGCTTGAGGGACCGTTTCTCAAGGAGGTGGTGGAGGCGCCGAGATCCTCACTGATGGGGTGGCGGAGGTGCTGGCAACGCTTTGGCCCAACAAAGCCGACCTAAGATCGAAGGTTCATTGCCACGACATAGCTTCTTCTTTCGCTGGTTGACGAGAAGGGGACGATGGTCCTTGCCTGACTTCTCTGTGCCGAATGAACCAGCAGTAGCTCGGCACGTAATCGAGTAGGTCCGAGGCTGAGCGGGTCCCTTTGACGTTGAGGCAGCATTGCACCTCGGCAAAGCTAGCCTGCCTCTTCTTCTGTTTGGCCAACGAGGCAGCTACAAGGAGAATGGAGAAGATATAAGCAATGACAAAAAAATATTAAAGCAAGCAGAAAGCTAAACGAATAAAAAAGTGCAACGGCCGAACCGACCTGGACTCCCTGGGACCCTTAGAATCGAACAGCCAGCAAATCCAGCGCGGTTTGGCGATAATTCGAAGTCTCCTCCCACGAGAATGTAGTCATCATCGTGCTTGTCCAAATCGGGGAGGTTGTGTACCATCTGTTGGGCAACGGTCGTTTAACGGAGGTAGTAGGTACCATCGTTGCAGGCGATGGTATAACTATGAAATATTTTTGGAATACCGAGATTCAAATCGTATCTACTATTGATCTCGGGCCACCCCCATGACTATTCTTATGAAATTAATGGAAACCTGACGGGGGGTAAGACGGCAGGTGGCCAGCATCTCCCTAAGGAGGGGGTCAATGGGGAAGCGGACCCCGGCCTCCACGATGGAGGCGATGGGAAATCCCACCTCATTTCCCCTGGGGAGGAAGGAAGACCCGAAGATGTCTGGGTCACAATAGCAGAGTGTGATCGATGGGGGAATGCGGTACCTAGCCCTAAAAGCGGCGAGAGCCAATGGGGTGTCAACCTCCTTCACAAACTTGCCTTTCTTGGCCATGGTTTTGTTTAAAGCTTATGTACGATGGGGGAAAAGACTAGGTTTTAACAAAAATAAAGGAATAGAAAAGTATGGCGTGGACAACCCAAGGGCGACGAAGATAAAAGATGAACCTAAACCAGGCAAAAAAAAAAATTGTGACCAAAAGGAAGAAACGAGGAAAAAGGCCAAAAACTAGAGATGCAGGCTGAAAACTTACGGGAAAGAGGATAAAAACGGCGAACGAGAGCGGCAACAGCCCTGACACACGGTTGGAATGATCATCGGGGATGTCATGTGGCAGCAACAGTGTTAGCCGGCGGCGATGGGGAGTGCTCGTTTAACAGTAGGGGAAGAGGAGATTGAAGAATGTGAAAGTTGCACAAAAAGGAAAATATGGCCAAAGGCCCTATTTATAAGGGGGTTACCCCTACCAAAACCAAACGCCAACCACCGTCTGGGGCAGGCCAAACGGCGCCAGTCCATCATTGGGACATTGGGAAAACGCAAGGGTGCCCGTGTCTAGACCAATCATGTTTTGCCACGTGGAAGAAATGCAAGTAGCATTTAAGAGTATTAAATCGAATGGCGGCGGCGCACAGATGGAGGCGGCGCACTCGATGAGGACTGCGGTAAGGTGGGAGAAGGAATCAGCTCCCTTCATGCCGAGCCAAAAAGGAAGCTGAGGGGCAAATGAAGGGGATGGGTCAAAATTTCAACTCGTACAAGTTGGGTCCCGATAGGGCCCAAAAGAAAGAAGTCCAGGGCCGAACCGATTAGAAACTAACAGCGAGTACAAGGTCGGCCCTAATGTCGCATTAGTCGGCCCTAATGTCGCATTAAATGCACTGTCATAGCATTAAATGTGATATGACCGAGATGGGATAGCACTAAATGCGATTGGAAAGGCATATATCAGCCATTAAATGCGCCGCTTCCTTAGGGGACACAATTAATACTGTTAGCCCAAGGGTTTGTTATTTTGATTTTGATGATTTTCATAAATTCATTTTCTAAGAATAAATGGCTTTAAAATGATAATATTTTATATTTTCAAAATGAAAGTGTTAACACATTTTGAACAATTGAGTTGAACATTTAACCAAAAGAAAATGACTCAACTCTCAAAAGAATTAAAACACTTACGTATTCTTGAATGAGAATATTTTGTATTGAACCCTATTGAAAATTAACTCAAACACTTTTAAGGCAAAGTATACTTGAAGCATATCAAGTGTGTCAACACCTTTGAACAAATGGTTTGACACCCTAACAGTTCTATGAAGTTGCTTTCAGGTAGCAAAAGTTAATGTCGACACAAATAAGTTTTGTGTCAACACAAAAGAGCCGAAACTCTCAAGACTCAAAATGAGTCGACACAAATAAGTTTTGTGTCGACACAAAAGTGGCTTCTTACTTTTGGTATCCGGTATTTTGGGTCGACACAAATGTAATTAGTGTCGACACAAAACAGCCGAGACCACCTGCAGATTTTAAGTATCGACACAAAGTTGAAGATGAGTCGACACAAAAGTCCCGAACCTACCTGAAGAATTTTGGTGTCGACACCAAAATCCAAATGTGTCGACACAAATACCCCGAGACTTTCTGCAGAATTTAGTGTCAACACCAAGGGTAAACTGAGTCGACACAAATAGTCCTGCCCCGGATTCTGAAGTTCAAATGAGTCGACACCAGATCCAAAAGTATTGACACCGTTGTGTTGGTGAGAAAGTTTGCAGAAATTATGTCGACCCCTCAGAAGAAATGTGTCAACCCAACCACTTAAAGGATTATGCCTTGGACATTTTGTGTCGATACCAAAGGCGTTTGTGTCGACACCTGCGCTGAAATTTCAAATTCGCGGCAGACCTCAACGGTTGAATTTTTGGCATTTATTGCTCCCACCTACCTCTAACGGTCATGGATGATCAAGAGCTTATATACAGAGTAACTTCTCAGCATTTAATCCTTCCTGGAAACTTACAATCACTGTTCTATTTGCTTGAATCAATCTCAATATTCTCAAGCTCTCATTTATTGCTGAAGCTCCAGCTCTTGTTCCTCATCTCTCTTTACCTTCTCATTTATTGTAAATCAAATTCTGTAAAGAGAGTGAATGTTTCTTATTAATACTCTTCATTTATTGTATTCAAGGGTGACTCACCCTTTATCCTTTGAGTGAATGAGTAAATCTCATCAAAGAAGAGTTCAAGAGAGATTAGAAGAAAACATGAGATTATTTACATAGGATCTTCTTGAAGCTGATATAGCCTTTTAAATATGCCCGTAAACATTCGATAGCTCAAGCGAAATCTTAAAATTGTAAAGACTTGAAATGCGCCCGTGAAACATTCTAGATAGTGAAAATTCTCAAGGAAAATCTTGAAGAGTGGACGTAGGCTTGAAAGTAGCCGAACCACTATAAATCCTTAGTGTCCGGTTCAATCTTTCTATCCCTAACCTTCTTAATATTTGCATTGCTTTAATATTTGATTATCTTGCCTTATTTGATTACAATATTAAAAGGTTTCTGAAAAAGGTTTTAAAATTGTTATTTATTTTTTAAGACCCAATTCACCCCCTCTTTGGTTGCCTAGAACTAACAAATACCAATAGCTCGGCCACAAGGACGGGCCGAGCTCTGAGCATTTATTGTGATGTGACTAAAGTTCTTCTGCACGAATGCAACGGCGGGGTGATGGAGATGTTTTGCAGGGGATGAGTTGAAGGGTGAGTAAGAAAATGATGATTAAGGTTGAAGAGAGAACGTGGAGACTTCGCTATAAAAGGGAAGGGATAAAAGCTCAAGAGACAGGTAAATAATTTTTAGAAGGAAAAACCCCTATGAAATTACCCTGAGTGATTTTCTTCAAACAAAAAACAACCTCTAACTTTATCATCGGAGTAGCCTCCGGAGATTGACCGCCGGATAGCTCACGTTTGTTCACTTTTGTAAGTGCTGGTACATTGACGGGTTCGATTGGACTGGGTTCAACCCATCAAACAAATATAATCTACGGGTCAACCCCGTACAGTTTTGATAATTATTCTCCTTAAGTTGAGCTGAATTTCGGTATATAAGGAACAAGAACAACATGAAGCAATATAAGGAAGTCCGTGATGGAAACTCTTCATAATTTTTATAAGGGTAAATTACATTGACCTCCCCTGATGTTTCTGACAAAAACAAAAACACCCCATCTGTTTTCTGAAATATTACTAGCCTCCCTTGTCAGTGAACAAAAGCAAACTCCGTTTTTTTTTTTAGAAAAAGATATAAATACCCTTTTGGAAGTTTTGCATCTGATCTTGTTGTTTTCCTTACTGATATAACAGTGAATTTTGAGTTCTTTCAATTTATTTTTGTATGGAATCAATTTTATCCTATTGCTCTTAATCGGATTTGGATTGAATTTATTTGTTAAAAAAATGATTTTTTAGTTGTAATTTTTCCTGGCTTCATATGAATTCCCCGCAAATCCAAATCCTTCTTTTTTGATTTCTCTTCCTAAATTCCTAACTTTGTCTAATTTCCTTCATGAGTACCCATTTTTTTCAATTTCAATCATAACAAACTCATCTCCTCAAATGAATCTCTCAAGGATGTTAGGTCTCTAGAGAAGAGAGCAAGGTCAATTCTCCATCACTTTCGGCCTCCCTAATTATCGTCCCCGAAGCCACCTTCACCACCACATCCTCCTCGGCGACATTGTTTCCTTCCATCGTGGTGTCGGCACATTAGTCAAAGATCGCCTGTTCATCGATTGGAGACATGGTCCCGATGCTCCTGAGTTGCCCCCATCCTTTCCCTCTCTCCCCCATTTTCCTAAGTAGTACTTCTCCTTCTACAGATCCCCATACCCTTCGACCTCAATTTCGAGTTCGAGTTCGAGTTCGAGTCCTTAAATCCGCAAGCCATACAGCCATCCACGAACCACTTGTACTTCCCACAGCCAAATCCCACCAATCAACCCCATTCCCATTACAGTAGTTAGAGTAGTTACAGTAGTTATGGCTACCCCATCCAAATGAATGTCACATATTGTTATCTACCACCATAGCCCATGCTACAGCGGCAGCAAATACGAAGGATAGAGGCAGCTCCGCCATCGTGAAGTCGTGGGAGATGGTGTGTGGGATTATGACGATTGCTGTTGGGTTTGAACTTGGAGAGATTTCTAGACTTGGGATTATGAGGATTGGGATTATGACGATTGCCATTTTTGAGTTTGGATTTGGGACTATGATGATTGCCATTTTTGGAACTCCTTCACCACCATCGAACTCCTTCAAAAATCGATTCAAGAGAATTTCCATCGGAAAGGTAGATATATTTGTCACGGTTGAATACACGAGGAGTGACAGAGAAAGGTGGAAAGTTAGGATATAACAATGAAAAGGGAGACTGGCGATCGAGGATAACGGAAGGCATGCGATTAATCAGATAACAAGCACTAAGGACAACATCACTCCAAAAGTGTTTAGGAACATGGGCATGAAACAATAAGGTCCGAGTAACATCGAGTATATGACGGTGCTTGCGTTCAGCAACGCCATTTTGTTAGGACGTGTGAGCACAAGTCGTCTGATGAATAATACAAGTGCGACAAAAAGAAATAACACTAGACTGCATATATTCTAACGCATTACCAGATCGAATAACTTTGATGCACTTGCCAAATTGAGTAAGAACTTCATTGTAGAATGTAGAGAGGGCATGAGGCAATTCAAACCGGTGTTTGAACAAAAAAAGCCAAGTTATACGAGAGTAGTCATCAACAAAGATAACAAAGTAAGAGTATCCACTAGTACTCAAAGTTCGAGAAGGATCCCAAATGTCTATAACGACCAAATCGAAGGACGCGAACTGACGAGGATGGTTACTGCTGGGAAAGGAACTATCGTAATACTTGCCTAATTGACATGCTTCACACTCGAAACGGGATGCAAGAGGTAAGTTGGAGATGGCCAAGTTAAGCTTAGCTGGTGAAGGATGGCCTAAGCGAAAGTGCCACTAAAGAGGTGAAATTGTAGCACTTAAGGCGGATGAAGGATGTGAAGGATAATCAGAGTCAATGTCAAGATAATAGAGTCCGTTCTTCTCATGCCCGAAAGAAATCATTTTCTTGGTCTTGAGGTCCTGAAAGATACAATATGTATAAGAAAAGGTTACTAAGCAATACATAGATTTAGTGAATTGACAAACCGAAAGCAAGTTAAAAGGAAAATTAGGAATATAAAGACTAGAAAGTAAGGCCAAAGAAGGAGAGGGAGGACACGTTGCCCGTGAACCGGTTGAGAGGAGCCATCAGCTAAGACTATATGATGCTTAAGAGGAGTCAAACGAGAAAAAAGAGAGATTATCAGACATGTGAGAACTCGCGCATGAATCAATGATCTAAGATAGAGAAGTAAGATCCACAAAGGCAATATTACCCAAATTAGCTAAGGTAGTAGTAGAAGGGATAGGCAGGATCCGACATAAGGTCTGAATAAGCTCGCTAAGCTGAATCTGGAGAGCATCAGAAGTCAGTACTATAGCCATAGTAAACCAAGCAGAGGAGAGGATGCCAAATCCAAAGAAGAGCAAACCAGCAGTCGCGGTCGCATCGCAAATCGGGGAAAATGCAAAGTAATCTAACTAGAAAAGCCAAATCCTAACAGTCCACAAGCTAAGATAATGTCAAAAAATCCAAAATGAAGCCAATAGCTTATTGAAGTCAATAACAAGGAAAAAAGTCATCGAAAGCACCAAATTGAATTCCCAAATCGAACTCATGACAACCAAATCAACCAACTAGAGGTCAAATACAACAAAACAAACAAAATTCCCAAATCATACGAAAATCCCCAAATTGAGCATCAAAGCCCCAAATCAAGCAACAAATCCAAAATTGCACAGAAATCCAAATCCAAATCCAAATCCAAATCCAAATCGAGCATCAAATCCAAATCAGACTGAAATGCAAACCAAACGAGCATCAAAAACCCCAAAGCAAATTGGAAACCCTAAATCGAACTGAAAATCCCCAAATTGAATTGGAAATCAAATTAATTTCCACAGTCTAGCTAAAATCCCAAAAAGTGAACTGTAATCGAACTGAGAATCCTTAATCAACCACCAAAAACTTGAAATCAAACTCAAATCGAAATCAACCAACCAAATCTGAGGCAGAACAACCGACCAAAGCTGAAGCAAAGAACATTCTGCGAACAAAAGCTAGCGATGCAAGGAAAATCCGAACAAAGAAGGTTGAAATCAATTCTATGAGGGCCGAAGCAAGCATCAGATGGGAAATCGAAGCATGTTGCAACCAAAGAGACCAAGTTGCGACCAAAAAAGGCCAAGCCGGCGCCTAGGGTTTCGGCCACCCAAACGATTGAGCTGTGAATCAACAAATCAATGTACAAATCGATGCCCTAGAAGGCCAGTAGGGCTGATTTCGGCACCCATGGGAGAGATTGCAACCACAAAAAACCAGATCGGACGCGACAAACCATGATTGGAGGTGAAGAACAAGCAATGGCGCCGAAATTATGAAAAGTTTTGAAAAGAAATATCAAAAAATCGAGGAACATAAAGGAAAAATCAGAGAAGCATAGATCGGCACTAGTCGATCATTTGGGCTTTTTTTTTACTTTTTTTTTAATTTTTTTTTATTTACAAGCACGAATTCAAACAAAGTAAAGAAAGGAAAAAAAGAAAAGAAAGAAGAAGAAAGTTGGATCGGGATGCTTTGATACCAAGTTAAATAGAATGTAGTGATTTAGAGTTAAAGTGAAGAGAAGGGAGAAAAGAGAAAGAGAGAGAGAATATTATTAGAAGAATAATGAGACTTAACTGCACCTCTACATCACACTAATATTTATATAAGAGACACTAAACTAATTACAAAATAACCCTAACATATATAAGTAATTACCTAACAGTCACAAAGGAAGATAAGAGGGAGGAAGATGGAGAGGAAGGGGGCTAATTTATTGGTGGAGGGTAAATTTGACATTTTACTAATTATTAATGTTAAGATAATTTTATTAGTAGCGGTTCTTTAACGGAAAAAAAATGGAGGGAAGTTACATGTATATTGTCAGATAAAATAGGAGATGTTAGTGTAATTTCATAAAGCAGAGGGACTGTTTCTGTTTTGTCAGAAACTTCAAGAGAGGTTAGTGTAATTTACCCTTTTTATAATAGATGAAATTCACGTAACCAACTTTCTATGTTTGAAATTGTCCATAAATCGTCTTATAGCAAATTTTGTGGGTATTTGTAGTTTAACAAGCATGTTTAGGTACCTAGTATGTTCTCTATAACTTAAATTATGTTATGATTCTCTGGCACTACCACTATACTACATAAGAATCTCACTACAACTAAAACACACAATTAGAAGTGAGAAGCAATATACAGGTAATGTTTTCTCCTAAATTTTTTAGGTTTTACCCAAGTATTGCAATATCTATACACACATATCCACAAACGTATGTCTACGTAGATAGGCGCACTTCGAATTAAAATGAAGTTTCCCTCCACAGAGCTGTATGACAACCTCACAATTGACATTGAAATCAAACTGAAAACCTTATTTTATCTTATCATCAATTAATGATGCAATTCACCCTGAGGATTCCTGCCTCAATATCAAGAACATAAAAAGGGGAACACTGCTATTTTATTTCCTTCAAGCCACAATGAACATACATATACTCTCAAACTGTAACAGTTTACAATGGAAAATAATATAATGGGATCTGACGAACAGTTCTTATCCACCATTAATAACAAAAGGTTCATAGAGGCAGACTCCATAACCTACTCTAGTTTCTTAAGTGATTCAAAAGTTGGCCTCCCCTGACCAAGCACCGAATCAATCTCTGCATGAGCTTTTTTCATTTTGGAAGGATTCTGCATCACAGCAAGTTGTTATATATTAGCATGGTAACACTAACAGATCTTACTGACAAAAGTGAACAGAAAATCTGATCAAATTAACTCCTCCATACTGAATTTGACAAGATTGAAACTAAATTTTTATTTAGATAACCATACTTGTGCAAGAAGAAAAACAGCCCAAGTCAGCACTGAAGCCGTTGTTTCGTGTCCAACAATAAGCATTGTCATCAGATCATCCCTTAGCTGTTCCAATTAAGAGATCATGAAAGACAACCGACTGTAAACATAAATTCTCAAGCGTAACATTAGTAATGAATAGTAGCCAAATGCCCAAAATGGAAATGTGCGCAGATCGGAAAAATTCTTCTTTGATTAACAATGTAATAAATATTTATATTATAAAGTAAATTTGCAATATATTCTTAATATTAAGCGTTACAAATAAATGAAGCAACAGGTTATGTCATGCATTTTTTAACTATTTGGGCATTTTGTAAAAATCTCTTTATGTTGGGTAGCGGGAGATCCACCAACACTTTGGACATTGAACTCTCTTTTTTTTAAAACGCGAACTAAGGTTCATGATGACAATGCCATGTTTGGGAGTAATTTTATTCAACTTTAGAGTTTTGGGTCATTGTTTAATTATGCAAAAAATTTGGGGACAAGGTATAAATACACCAAAACTTGTTTCAAAAGTCAATATTGTTAGAACTTAACAGCAGATTTTCATCTCATTACACCCTTGAATTGGAGTAGGCAATTCTTCACAATAAATACCATTGCTTCCTCTCCTTTGCAGAAGATTTTTACAGCATACTTCTTCTTTTCCTCATTTGTCTCTTTTCTCTTTATAATTCGTCTTCTCGACTTCCCTCTTCATTTTCACTACCATAGAGTGGGATTTTTGTGCCAGCCCCACATTGGTGGGCTAGAAAATTGTAAAGAAATATATACTGAATCACCTACTTGCTACCAAGTAACCTGAATTTAAGTTTTTCAACCAAGTTGGTAGGCCTAGTTTCACTTAGTTACAAAACCAGCAGTGGTGGAGCATATTTTTTGTTCTCAAACCAAACTTGATCCCGCTCCCACGACGACCTCCGTGGCATGTGGTGGAGAGGTAGAGGCTCCAGAGGAGGGTAAAGGCCAGCTTACAGGCTGCTCTGTAGTCGCATACAACATGTTGTTTTACATTGGCTAATCAAGTTAAGTACTAGGACATCTGATTTAATTAGTACATTGTGTATAAAGTGGAGGAGACTATGACAGTCTCACATCAATGGCTAGAAAATTGTTAAATGTTAAGTAATACATAATAAATCATTAGGTTGTACTAAATAACCAAAAGTAAAGTTTTTGGGCCAAGTTGATTGGCCCACTTTCAGATATTACTGAGCCATAAGCGTTGGGTTGTTACAATTTTGCTAGAAGGCCAACAACTTTTTGTTCAACACGATAGAGTTTCAGGTGTACACTTCCAAAGCATGATTTGGAGGAGTATTCAAATTGTGGGTGTTTCACATCTTCTTTGAGACCAGGTTTTTTCATGTATAACAAAGTGTTGAAGTGATTCGTATGCATTTTAGGGTATTAGTTTTGTAAGACTTTCCTTATGAAAGAAAATCATAAAAAATCTGTTTATGTGATGGAAGATTTCTATATTTATGATGTTAGTAATGTGAGAAATAGATATGTTTTGATGTATGAAGTAACAAGGTGGTAATTAGAATCCTCGTATAAATAATTTGTAAATTTGGTTAAAGTATTGTGAAAAGCAAGAAGGGGGTAGAGTCCTTGGTGAAACTGGTCAAGTAGGAATCACTCATCCAATAGGCTAAGAGCTCATGAAGAGAAGAACGTTACTATTGTTAGATAACTTGATATACATTGTTGGATCCATTTTCTAACAGTTTAAGCTTTTGGGACAATTAGTGACTTAACATGGCATCAGAGCTCTAGTTCCATGAGTTCTTGGGTTTAAGACTCGTGATGTGTTTCCCTGTAGTTGAATAGTAGAATATAGATTTAGGGTTTGAAAAAGGAAAAAAAAGAGATAGGAAGAAAGAAAAGAGATGAGAATAAAGAGTTCAGAAGTTCAAATTAGCCTCCTTCACCCGCACTTCATTATATATAAAATTAAGTCAAAGATAAGTACATGAATACAATTAAGGAAATAAAGCAAAAATAAAAACACTCTTTAACACTTCCCCTCAAGCTAGATCATAAAGATCAAGCATGCCCAACTTGGTAAGCAACCGATGAAAAGTAGAATGCGGTAGCGGCTTTGTAAGAATATCTCCTAATTGGTCTTCCGATCGGATATAAGTAGTGGCAATTTGTTTATGCAATAACAAATCCCAAATGAAGTGACAATCAACCTCAATATGCTTATTGCGTTCATAGAACACTGGATTATTAGTAATAAAAATAGCGTCTTGATTGTCGGAAAACATTCGCATAGGTAATGGAGTAGAAACACCAAAATCTCAAAGAAGAGAATAGGCCCACAACATTTCAGAGACTGTGTAAGCCATTGCCCGATATTCGGCCTCAGCACTGGAACGAGCCACCACACTTTGTTTCTTACTACGCCAAGTAACCAAATTGCCACCAACTAGGGTACAATAGCGAGATGTAGACCGCCTATAAGATTAGCTACTAACCCAATCAGCATCACTAAACCCGGTGACTGTCAAAGAATCTAATGGTTGATAAAGTAAGCCACGGCCTGGCGCACTCTTCAAATAACGTAAGATACGACAAACAGCCTCAAAATGTGATTGTCGAGGAACATGCATAAACTGGCTCACAACACCAACTACATAAGTAATATCTAGGCGAGTAACAGTGAGATAGATTAACTTGCCAACAGGACGCCGATATCGATGAGGATCACCAAAAATATTGAGCATCAAGTTTAACAGACCAATCAAGAAGGTATTTCACGATATGTACCCAGCGACAACCTGCGGCTTGCTTCCCCAAGGGAAGACAAGTGAGTTCCCAAGTGTGATTTTGATGAAAAGCTCTCATTTCCTCATGCATAGCATTCTTCCATCTAGATATTGAGATGGCTTGTTTATAGGATGAAGGAACAAAAATAGACGACAAGGTAAAAGCAAACGAAGAGAGAAAAGGGGAGAGACAATCATAGGATAAAAAATTAGCAATAGTGTCACGACCCATTTCTAGAATGGCGTCCGTAACTGGCTAGTGAGTCAAAACTCACCCGAGAACTCTTTCTTCTACTTTCTCATTTCAAACTCAAACATAACTTTCATTAATCGTAGACAAAAGAGTCATTCATTCATTTCTATTAAAAGAAAATATTTTTCAGGTTTATTTCTTACATTTATCAAAAATAACTCCTAAAGCTACTACATATGTACACACAAAGTTTGTTTACAAAACATTTCATAATACATCATATCATATGTACAAAACATGTGCTAGCAAAACATTGAGATGACCAGCAACATCACTTTTGTCATGCATGATCTGAAATGTTAAGATGCAACGCATGTTAGCAAAGCTAATGTGAAATCATTGATATCTGAATTACTAACAAATTCTCTATTTCAGAATGATATTTGTTTAACGGTTCAACCAACAATTAGTAGGGAGTGACCTTACAATAAGATAATATACAATGGATATGATCATTTCTTAGCCATCTGGTCATGGCTCCACCCTTATTTCATTCACCTCGCTAGTATCTTTATCGTCCCCTAGCGGCCGGGACGCCGTTTAAACAATCATTTTCATTCTTTAGATCATCACAATTTCATTTCCAGTATCACGATTATCATATCATCATTCCATGTCCAATATTTCATATTGAATGTCAATATGAAATAGTAATTAACTCAGATATCAGATAACTCACCTTAATTATGCTGATTATCAATATCTGATCCGTGCACTATTTGATCTATACAAAAGAAAAATAAACATTAATTATTATCTTATTTTTATTTAAAACCCTTTTCTATCTTATTTTTATTTAAAACCCTTTTCTAAAATATTTAAACTTTTTAATTTTACTTTTTAATTTATTTTAGAAAATTCTATTTATTTTATATTCTTCATTAAAATTTAAATATCAAATTATTATCTGATCTTAAAAATTATAATGTTTTGATAAAAAAAAATTATTTGTTTATCTCCACTCTTTTTATAAAAATATACATGTTTTATATAAAATATTAATTTTTCCATAATTATGTTCTCTTATTATTATTATTATTATTATTATTATTATTATTATTATAGTTGTTACTTTGCTCTAATAATATTGGTTACACAAAACAGAATGAAAGAAATTTACATATCCCACGCAGTTTATTCAGTGTGCATGCACAGCGCGCATGTGCAATGTGCCGGTTGCCGCGGTTATTTTCGTCCAACTTTAGGACATGCATTCGGACAATCCGAATGTCAACTTTGATAGCCGTTTGCGGCTATGCGTAGGTGGTCATGAGGTGAAACTATTCAAACTTACGAGGGTCAAAACGGAGGTCCGAGGTGTCAGTTATAACCAAAGAAGATGATGAATCTAGGCCACAAAGGACAACCTATTGAGCATTAGATCGCTGATACACTTGCAAATTAGAAGTAGGTAAAGAGGAAGAAGAGGGTATAGACACAGGTAAAGATAGAGTAGGAGAAGAAAGACACCCCCTCGCGGCTATATATGAGATCATATGACAACTGGAAACTGAAGTAAAAAAGGGTGTGGATTCGAAGAAGGTGACATCATCACTAATAAAATACTGACGGGACTCGGGGTGATAACAGCAATAACCTTTCTGAGTACGAGAGTAACCAAAAAAAACATACTTCCGAGCCCGAAGGGACAATTTATCACGACCGGGATCAAGAACATGTACAAATGCAGTACAACTAAAAACTCGAGGAGTGAGAAGAAAGGGCGAGGATGTCGGATATAACAAGGAAAAGGGAGGCTGACCATTGAGAGCAACAGAAGGCATGCGAGATTAATAAGAAAACAAGCAGTAAAAACAGCATCCTCCCAAAACTGCTTCGGTACCGTAGTGAGAAACAATAAGGTACGGGCAGCATCTAACAAGTGACGATGTTTGCGTTCAACAACACCGTTTTGTTGAGATGTGTAAGCACAAATAATTTGGTGAATAATACCACGATCAACACAAAAAGAAACAACACTGGATTAGAGATATTCAAGAGGATTATCAGATCGAATAACCTGGAGACGTTTGTCAAATTGGGTATAAATTTCATTGTAAAATCGAAATAATAAATGGTAATTTCGATCGACTTTTCAACAAAAACAACCAAGTTATGCGAGAATAGTCATCAACAAAAATAACAAAATAAGAATATCCATTATTGGTGGGAGTTCGAGAAGGATCCCAAATGTTTTTATGGACTACATCAAAAAACTCTTATTGACGACTACGACTACTAATAGGAAATGAACTACAGTGATGCTTTCCTAATTAGCAAGCTTCACAATCAAAACTAGATACATGACTCAAACTAGGAATAACCAACTTAAGCTTAGCCACAGATGGGTGGCCCAACACAAATGCCACTGAAGGGGGAAGACTGCAGCACTCATAGCAGTAGACATATACTCCCTCCCCCCCAATTATCACTACGCAACACCCGAACACATGTACCAAACTGGGTTTTCACAATCATATTGTGATATCTCAAGAAAAAAAAATACAATTAATTAAATTAAATAAATAATAATAATAATAATGATGATAATAATGTCATTAATGAGATATCGATTACAACCGTTATAATTAAATACGACAATTATGATGCTCATTAAAAATAAAAATAATGATAATATTTAATTATAATATAAATATAAATAAATATAAAATTTATTAAAGGTATTAAGAATGGTTGTTAATGTGTGACTGGTAGGTTATTTAACACAATTAATATTATTGTGTAAACGGTGGAGCTATTAAGAGATTTAAAGAGAATTAATAAGATTTATTTACGTTGTAACCGTCGGGCACCAAAATAATATATATATATTTGTATAATAATAATATTTAGTTAATTACAAAATAAATATAAAATTTATTAAGAGAATTAATGATATATTAATGTCCCATTTTGTAACCGGTGGCTTAACCTTCTATATTCAGTATATATAAACCTATTCAAGGGGCCTCAGGGAATAGAGTTAGTGGAGTATTGGGTTAGGGTATAGAAAAAAAGAGTAGAAAAGTGAACGAAAGAAGCAGGTGCCGCACAGGCCAACCCCGCCCCACCGCCCTCACCCGTTTCCACCTCCGGTGGCCATCACCGCCGCCGCCGTCCACTCCAGCCATTTTCGCCGGCGATTTTTTCGCCGCCCATCACCGCTGTTCCGCCACCGGCTCCTCCCGTTATCTCTCTTTCGGTATCTCTCTCATCTCTCTCTGTCCATATATATGTATATATATACGTGTGTGTGCATGCGTATCTCTCTCACCCTCGCACCACGCCGTTAACCGCCAGCCGCTGCAGCTACCACCACCGCCACCGGCGACACCAGCGCCGCCATTCTATCTCTCTCTCACTTAAATCGCATGCATAATAAGAACGGTGTGTGCGTGTGTAATAATTCTATTTAGTGCTCTTTTCCCTGAAAGAGCTGTATTTGGATTTATAAAAGAATATCCAGAATTTTATTCATTTTATTACTACAGATCATTATTCATATGATTTTGGAAAGCTTTACCTAGTTTCTCCAACATAATGGCAACAGATATTGGGATGAACAGAGGAAAAGACAAGAAATGGTGAAATTAATTTAGTTCCTGTGAATGATGTTGACAATCCTCATATTAGTGATACTTTGTATTTCTATAATATGGAGGGTAAAGTTTTCATTTATTTTATCTCTTTCCATTAGTATTTTGGATATTGTGGAATGGAGCAGAAAATCGAAAGACAGTTTAGGTGCAATGCAGACCAGTTATCAAATTGCAGTGTCTTTTGCTTGAGGCGCGTACACATGAACGTGCACACAAATGCACACAATACTCGACCCTTTTGGTTGCTTGTTATTTTCTTTAGGCTTTTCTGCTGCGTGTTTAAATGCATTCTGTGTGTGTGGTGGGTGCAAATATTTGGGACCGTTTGGTTGTTTACTATGTATTGATAAGTTTTTATTATAAATTATTTAATTAAAAGAGTAAAATAATAAAAGACTTTTATGGTTTTTAGTTAAATTAAACCAAATTTTTTTAAACTAAAATAAGTATAAGTTCAAAGATATAGTTTTAGAATAAAAAAAATTGAGCTTTTCTTAATAAAAGTTACAAACTACGAGTACTGTGGTAAAACTAGTATTTTACGTAGTTTTTATCTTTACGTTGTAGTTTTTATATTTATGTTTTTTAAAGTTGAGAAAATTAAACCGCAAGTTTTTATTATAAGTTAGACTTTAATTAGATTTAAAATAAAATTTTTATTAAACTATAAACATTTTAAGTGTTTTTATGAGAAATAATGAAATAAATCAACATTTTAAGAATTTGATTTATGTTTTTCTTAATAAAATGAGTATTGAAATTAGTATTTTCCATGGTTTTAAAGTCTAAGATCTGATATTTTGAAATATAAACTACAAGGTTTTTCTAAATGACAAAATTATAAGGTTTTCATATAGAAGGTTATACGTAGATGACTCTTTATGATTTTATCTTTTTATCATACATAATCATTAAATAAACTTTGTATTTTATTTCTTTTGTAAAGCCACTATTATACATTAGAGTTTATACTCTTAAGATAAAATATCTTGTGGAAGCTTGGGAATTTAACGAATTATGAGAATATTTCTAATATTGGTACTTTTGTGTTGTTCTAGATCCAAAATTCTTGGGAAAGAATTAATCAGCTGTGTTTTGATTTAATTGGTGAGTTCTTAGATATTTTGTTTTTTTGTCTTTTCTTCACATGTTATGAGATCTCGAAATAAAAACTAAGTCATGAATGTCTGTTATATTTTTCGGGTTAGTAAGCCTCTGAAAACATAAGTTTTGAATGTATTGATAAAAGTTCGGAAGGTCTCGACTCGGGGGACAGTAAAGATACCGGAAGGTCCCTACTCGGGGGGACAGGAAAAGAACACCGAAAAGTCCCTATTCTGGGGGGACAGGAAAAGAATACCAAAGGTCCTTGCTACTCAGGAGGACAGGAAAATAACATCGAAAGGTCCCTACTCTGGGGGGACGGGAAAAGAATACCAAAGGTCCCTACTCGGGGGAACAGGACAACAATACCAAAATGTTCCGACTCGGGGGCAGAAAAATACCGAGGGTTGAATGGAATAAGAATGGAAATCAGTATGATGTTTGGTACAAAGTAAAAAGGTTCTAACTATATAAAGTTAAACTTGGATAATTCATGGCAAACTAGAAATCTTGATATCTTTGAATTCACACTAGCCTGGCTAATGGATGTTAACATTTTTCAGGTGACGCATGACGAAACAGAGGAAGTGATACCCAAGAAAGAAATAATTACTGTGTTCATAATTTCATGTTTTTTGTTTAATTCTAGTGATTTGCTTTTCTGTATTCAGCATATGGTTCTGTATTTAGCACTTGGATATATGTTGTAATAATGTGGATATTATTTCACTATTAGTAAGTTCTGAAATTTTCTTTTGAAATGAGATTTTGGGAAAGTTTAATTAACTTGTCTTCTCTTTGCAATAAAAAAAAAAGGGGGTATTGTTAGCAATTTACAAAATGAAATGGAAGTTAAAGAAAATAGAGCCCTTTGGTGAGTTTTGACTCACTGGCCGGTCACGGACGCCATATTTAAAAATGGGTCGTGACACATACAGAAAGAAGTAAACACAGATAACACCTCAGACTTATTTTTCATTAAATATATAAATGTTGCACGAGAGTAATCATCG
>JAULJZ010179891.1:0-11767 GCA_032270985.1 Heliamphora pulchella
TAGCTCTACCTCCTAAGGTAAACACATATCCTAAGGTAAAGTTACGGGAATCCTTGTCATACTGAAAATTTGAATCTGTATACCCCAAAGGTACTAAATTATTTGCCTGGTAAACCAACATATAATCCTTAATCCTTTTTAGATAGTTGATTTTATTCTTTACCGTAATCTAATGCTCTTGCCCTAGGTTAGAATGATATCTGCAAACCATGCCAATGGTAAAACAGATGTCGGGTCTAGTGCAATGCATAGTATACATGAGACTTCCTACTGCCAAAGTACAAGGAACGGCTTTCGTTTTCTCTATCTCATCAAGTGTCTTAGAACACTGATCCTTGAATAAAGTGATTCCATACCTAAACGAGATAAATCCTTTGTTGGAATCCTGCATGCTAAAACGAGCAAGGATATCATCGATGTACTTTGCTTGTGATAAGCTCAACATCCTTTATTTTTGATCTCGCACAAGCTTGATCCCAAAGATGTGTCTGGCTTCTCCTAAGTCCTTCATATCGAACTGCCCAAATAACAATACTTTAATCGTAGGTAATGCCCCCACATCATTTTCGATGAGCAAGATATCATCTACATAAAGTACTAAGAAAATCACCACGCTTCTGTCACGCTTCTTGTACACACAGAACTCATCTGGACTCTGATCAAAACCATAAGATTTTATGACTTGATCAAACTGAGTGTTCCAAGACCTCAATGCCTGCTTCATTCCATAAATGGATCTCTTAAGCTTGTACAACATGTGCTCTTGCTCCTTTGCAATGAATCTGTCTGGTTGTTCATATAGATACACTCCTCAAGACTTCCGTTAAGGAAAACTATTTTGACATTTATTTGTCAGATTTCGTAATTGAAATAAGTAGCAATAGATAAGAGAATCCAGATAGATTTAAGCATAGCTACCGGCAAAAAGATTTTCTCATATTCAATCCCTTCTTTCTGAGTGAACCCTTTAGTAACAAGCCTAGCTTCGAAGGTTTCAACATTTTCTTCTGCTCCTCTCTTTCTCTTGTAGATCCACTTGCATCCAATAGATTTTATCCCTTCAGGTGGTTCTACAAGTTCCCAGACCTAATTCTAATACATGGATTCCATCTCTGAATTGATAGTCTTTTGTTAAAGATCTGCATCTTTGTCCTGAAGTGCTTCATTGTAGTTACAGGGCTTAGTATTTAGTTCTGTCGGGATCTTGTCAAAAGACTCTCTCAAGAACATATATCGATCAGGTTGATGAACAACCCTCCCACTACGATGAGGCACTACATGTGTCTGTGTTCTAGTAATAACACGCAGTGCAGAATCTAAACCCTATGTATCAGCACTATGTTCTTGATTTGCACATGTCTCGATAATTCTCCCACTATGACAAGGTAGTGAAATATCAGTGATTTGTGGTTCTTCTTCCATTCTATTGGTATTTTCTCTCAGTTCTTCCAAAATAATCTTGCTATTGGGTCTGTGATCTATAATATAATCTTCTTCCAAAATTGGATATTGGTGCTAACAATAACCTTCTGATCGTTACGATTATAAAATAGGCCACCCTTCATTCCCTTGGGATACTCCATAAGGAAACAGACTTCTGTCCTCGGTTCTAACTTACCTACATTCCTTTTCAACACATGTGATGGACACCTCTAAATCCGAATGTGTTTAAGAGTAAACTTACGCCGGGTCCACAATTCTATGGGAGTAGAAGGTACTGACTTAGAAGATACCAAGTTCAGAATGTAAGCCACTGTCTCTATAGCAAGTCGCCAAAATGAATCGGGCAATCCTGATTAACTCATCACGGACCTTACCATTTCCATAAAAGTACTATTTCTTCTTTCTGCTACATTCTTCTATGGAGTGCCCGGTGCAGTCAACTGAGATGTAATTCTTTCTGATGACAAGTAATCCTTAAACTCTCCAAAGAGGTATTTTCCACCACGGTTGGATCGTAGTGATTTGATACTTTTATCCAAACGCATCTCTACTTTCACTTTGAATTTTTTAAATTTCTCAAAACATTCAGACTTACAGTGCATCTGGTAAATGTATCCATACCTTGAGTAGTTATTAATAAAACTGATGAAGTACTCAAAGCCACCTCTAACCGGGATTGTCATAGGACCACACACATTGGAATGAACTAATTCCAATGGTTCTTTAGGTTTATAGCCTATGGTCAAAAAGGGCCTCTTAGTTATTTTACCCTCTAAGCAAGATTTACAGACTAGAAGTGCCTCTACTTTCAATGAACTCAAAGGTCCATCTACTGCTAGTCTGTTTATCCTTTTTAGATTATTATGACCTAAGCATAAGTGCCAAAAAAACATTTAGTTCATTAAAGAAGAAAACTTTCTCTTACATGGTAAATTAGATGTGTTATTCATTTGAATTAGTTGTAGTGTAAGAGAGATAAGAGATACGACATGCAGATCTTCCACCAATGTACCAGAACAAATAAAATATTTATTTTTCTTCACAATGACAGAGTCACTAAAATGAACAGAATATTTGTCATTTATTAAGCTCGAGACTGAAATTAAATTTCTTCTAATCGAAGGTACATATAGACAATCTTTCAGAATAAGTATCCTATCTCTACTAAAATTGAGAGTAACATCTCCTACTGCAACTACTGCCACCCTTGTAATATTATCCATGTGCCAGTATATTTCTTCATCACTGAGCTGCTTAGTTTATAAATAATTGTAGACATGATTAGTGGCTACCATATCTACACACCAGGTACCGGTAAATAATACCGCTAAACATGTTTCAACCACCAGTGAATAGAAATTACCTAGTTTGTTTTGCTTACTGAGAAAAATCGAACACTGCTATTTTCAATGCCCAAATTGGTTGCTGTGATAGCACTGCCTCTCGGCTTCTTCACACTAGCTTTTGGTCCCTTAACTACTTTTGGAGTCGTGCCTCCCTGTGTCTGAACTTTTTTCTTCTCCTTGCCTTTCGGCTTAGATGAAGAACCCGGCTAAGCCATATACACAGAACCTAGCTTCCTAAGAACACCCTCGGCTACTTGAAGTTCCTTATAAAGTTTAGCCAATGAAAAGATGAGCTTGTTCATGGTGTAGTTTAGGGAAAACTGCTTAAAACTTTCAGGCAGTGATTGGAGTATGGTATCGACCTGGGTTTCCCTATCAATTTTAGCTCCTAAGATCTCTAGTTCATTCAGAAGACTGATCATCTTTAGAACATGATCCCTTATTTGGGTGCCTTCAGTCATGTTTACATTAATTAGAGACTTCATGGCTACCTGCCTAGCTGCACGATTATGATCCCCAAACATTTCTTTGAGGTTCATAATCACGTCATTGGCACAGGGCATAGATTGATGCTGATACAGCAAAACAATTGAATTGAAGCCAAAATGTTACAACGAGCCATCTGATAAGCTTTCTGCCACTTCTGATGGGCCTGAGTTTTCTGTTCGGTCACCCCCACATTGGGTACCGGTGGACATATCTCAGTTAATACAATTTTGTAGGCGCCAACAGTTAAGATAATGTCCAAGTTCTATTTTCAGTTAACATAATTTGGTCCCGTAAGTTTGTTTTCTTTGAGTATTGAAGCAAGTGGGTGGAAAGCCATTTTAATCTTGAGAATTACATAATTAAAATAACGTTAATTATGATGAGCAAAACATTGAATTCATTTTAATTTGGTTCCCTCTACCATTTTAAAATTAATTCGCCAACAGATTGGAATCCTGTGAATGGCATGCTTCGATGGGAGGACATCTACTATTTATTATTAGTCTAGACAAGCCAATTCCTTTAATTTTACTATCTAGGCAACTGATTTACTAGGTAAAAATAAATAGCTGACATAGCTTCGGTCTAGTATATAATAGCAGTGAATTAAATGGACAGAAAACTATTACATACAGCTAAGTGTTAACCATCACCTAATCCCAAATCAATCGCTTCGCAATGAACCCTTTAAATGAAAAAATGATATATACTAACAATTATTCAGAAATATCCCTAAAGGAGGTTTGTAATGACGATACCGTAATTAATCAGTCTGATGGGGAGGAAAGCCTTACTGCCAACACACAAGGTTTAATTGCATCACCTACAAACTGGTCATAGAGACCGCGAAATTTATCTGTGAATAGAATTTCTCTCCCACTTAGATTTTTAAAACATTTTTTAGGGTTATAAAAATTCGTTTAATTAAAATAAATTTATTAATTTTGAAAACCGCACGATCTGAAAGAATCAAATATCTTCCCGTGTATACGATTCTAAAGATTTCGATTTTCCAAACAATCTTTTCGTGTTTAAATGCATAACAAATAAAACTTAATAAATGCACAGTTTTTTCTTCAGCTTTTTAGCTAAGGTAGTCATTAAAGGTATTTATTTATTTCATTTTTTGTTCCATATTTTTTTAAAAATAATAATTTATTTTGATTAAATATTTTTTATTTAATTAATTCAAAATCTAAAATTAATTTTTACGTTTTTCCAAGATATTCAATTTTATGAAAAATTATTTTAAACGTGATATTTTGTAAAAAATAAAATATCTAAAAAAAATTTATTTAGTTAAAATTAAATAACTAAAAGATCTTATTTTGTTTTTTATTACAAAATATTTTAATTAAAGCCGAATTTATGAATTAATTAAATTAACATGATAAATAAAACAGATATGCAATCATCCACGCAGTTCATATATATAAACACGATATGCATATATCCCAATTTTATGATAAAAGTGAAACACTAAAGCGTTTTAATCTCCTATAGAAGATAAGTTGTAATAATCGTTCTTCCTATCAGATTATTGTATCCTGACTGTATCAAGCTTCCTTGATATTGTGTAATATACCAGTATATTTCGCGCCCCAAACTCCGAGCCACGTAAAACACCCATAAACAACAAAACATCCCAACCGAGAATACACTCTCAAAATAAACCATGCATGTATTGTATATAAACACCGAATGGCTTACATCACGCAGCCCCAACGCCGGAAAACATGTTACAGCATACATGTTTAAAGCTAACAAAAAGGAAGATCAAAACTCTTCCACCTCTCCAGCACCCCCAGATCAACCAGCGTGACCGGTACCTAAAGAAAAGCAAATCCCACATCGTGAGCCAAAGCTCAGCAGAAACTAGACAAGCATACAATTTAAACAAAACATGCTAGGAAATCGAACTGCAAGTTTAGACTATCTTTCAAGCCTTAAAAACAGTTTTCACATGCAAACGGGAAAGCAAGGATACAAACCATGTTTTGACTCACTCACAGGAGCCTTGAAAACAATTTGAAAACGATTTTTAGATCGCGATACACACGACTCATAAAAACAATTTAAAAATTGGTTTATCCGTCCCATAATACAGTTCATGGAATCCATGATACATGCAACCGACCCTCACACGCCGCAACCACAGTTCTAACACTGTGATAAAGATTTGCATGCAAACATACATTCCCGGGATAAAACTGTATACTTAGAGTAAAACCATAGTCCAAACAACGGGGTAAAACCATACACCGGGGGATAAGACCACACACCATGGGATAAAATCGAATACTGTACCGTAAGCCACGGGATGGAACCGCCGACCACGGATTATACCATGGGAGAAAATCATAAACCACGGGAAAAAATCGTATACTGCGGGATAAGACCGCACACCACGGGATAACACCACATACCACGGGACAACATCGCATCTTACAGGATAAAATCAAAAATAACGGGGTAACACATAATATATACAACAGGATGATACTGCAATTATGGGATAACACCGAGCACATCACATGCATTTACAAACCAAAGCCCTAACCGCTTCAAGACCACAGAAGGCCACTTATCCGACTATCATGTACCAAATAAAACTATCCATAGTTCTATAAGCACAAAACACGTATAAACACGGCGTTCCACATAAAGACGCCACATAACCCGTCATCCGTTTACCCGAACAACCCGTCTGCAAATCAGGACCGATCCACACACACCGGGACAACCAACATCTAAACCAGAGATCAACACCTGAACCACCCACAGAACGATTCTCATCAGAACCCCACCTTTAACCAAACCACGAACCCACATGTCGCGCACATAACCAGCACTCACACAACCATGCCACAAACCCTAAACTAACCATGTACGTCACACCCGAGGCTACCACACGACCCCCGCAACCACAACGCCATTAACCAAACCCCAAAAGAAATCCACAGGTATTTGAATCGATTAATTTCCATAAATCAATCAACTGAATACCAAAGGACGCTAATCAAAAATCAAAACCCAACCACAGAACCACCAAAACACACCCCAGCACTTCAGTCGACCGAACCAAGCCCCAAGTCGACCGAAGATCACACTGGAAAAAGCCAAAAATACCTCAACGGACGGGTCAGTCGACCGAACCCCTCAGTTCAGTCGAACGAACCCCAAAACCATGATCCAGTCGACTGAACCTATGAGTTCAGTTGATCTAACTCACCCAGAAACAGTTTTTAAGCTATGAGTTCAGCCCTCCAAACCTCGAATCGAAACCTTCGAACTCCAATCCTACTTCCTTAAACATACACATGCCTAGGCCTAACATCAAGACCTCAAAAAAAACCTCCGACACCCAATTTCATCCACCAAAATCGAAAAAAACCCGATTTTTAACCCAAAAACCCAAATGAACATAAACTCAAATCTACAGCAAACCAACCGATAAAAAGACACCCGATTACACGTAGCACCCTTATAAAACATACAGGTGTAGAATCCTATCTCTGTGAGTTTAAAACTCGACGCCTTGAACCATGTGCAAAATTGAGCCTCACCGGAATCAAACTCTGACCGGATGGTTGCGTAGCCCACCATGCCAAAAGTAAGGATCCGCTGTTGGATCATTGAAAATCGAGCCCCGGGCCCTCAAGAACTTAGAGAGAAGGCAGAGAGAAAACAGGAAGCTTGTTAGAGAAGTTTTGAAAAATATCTTTTTGAAATTATCCAACTCCAAATATTTATAGGCTTCTAAAATATCTTTTTTTTAAATTTTTGAAATTCGCCCCACAACGGCCCATGGCCCCGGGAATCTACCCCACATGCATATCTAAGCCCGATCATGCATCAAAAGCAGTAAAAACATGCTCAAACAAAAACACGTAACATGCGTTTGAAAATGCCGAAAAAGAAAATGAGTCAGGGTTTCACAACTCTACCCCCCTTAAAGGAATTTTGCCCCCAAAATTCTATATAAAGTGAAAACAACAAACCTTCGATCGCAATCGACACAAGCATACGAGATGGTCAGCCATACCATCCTAGGATATGGTCAAACAAGGTCAGGCGTCCTAAATAATGGCTAACTATCCCAAAGGCACGGGATCTAAAAATCACTCGAACCTCACATCATCATCAACCACTGCCTCAACATAGCGCACCCACAGAATCTATCACCAACTCCCATGCAGATGCAATAAGGAAACTGGGCCAAAGCTTGCAGACTCAGAAAGTACCTCTGCTCGCTGAACGCATATCTGCATCCTCCGACACGACCGGTGTCCTGAAAGCTATGAGGGAATACACTCGGGGTAATGCCACTCTAGCCTGTCCACCAAAACTCGGCATTGTCGATTGTCGCACCGACTAAACTAAAGTTTCCCTATCTGTCACTCAAGAAGTCTGTACTGCCGGATACAGCTGTCGATCCTGTACAAATGAGCCCTCTGGTGTGCCCGCCATGCTCGACGCATCCTCCCTCTAGGGGCAAGTCCTGCGGATATGTCTAGTCTGACCACATCTGTAACAAATCGACAACTCCGTCCCCTGTGACTGATCCTAAATGAAACTCTGAGCCTACCTCAACTGTGGGTCCCGAGACTGCCTTGAATGCAGGCAATCTGGTACATGATGCCCCAGCTGTCCACATCGATAACATCTGACTTCCCTGACGAAGCCACTGATGGTGATGGTGCAGAGAACTGCTGTGATCCAGATGGATGAAAACTAGGGTATCCTAGCCTCCCTAGAAGCTCAGATCTCAATCATGGTGTTCTCCACCCACACTGTTGCCTCCACCAGCTCCGTGAACACACGAATCCCCATCGCTACCACACACTCTCTGATCGCCGGTCTTAGACCCCGCTCAAACCTCATAGAACACAGCTCGTCTATGCTCACCAACTCAGGTGCAAACCGGGACAAGCATGTGAACCTGGACTCATACTGCATGACGTCCATCACCCCCTGGGTAAGAGTGTAAAACTTCTCCCTGTACAAATCCCTCCTCGAAGCTGGGAAGTATTTCTCCAGAAACACTCCTGTAAAAGCTGCCCAAGTAACTTCTGCAATAGTCCTGGCATATTTCCCCCAAGCGCGAGCAGCACCCCTCAGCTGAAAGGTGGCAAAAAAAAACTCGCAACTCATCCTCCATAATCTGCAGTGTGTCAAGGATCCGTGTCACCAACTCCAGCCACTCCGTCGCCACAATAGGATCAAGGTCTCCAGCATAGGTAGGTGGATCCATGCGCCTAAACTCTCGCATCGCCACAGTAGCCCTCGCCTCAGGCACCCTCTCCCTAACAGCCTCACCTTTAGAGGTCTCAACCAACTGCTGGATAGAGCCAACCAGCACACGCAACAACTCCGTCGCGTCCATCGGTCCCATGGGAGCATTTGCATCCTCAACACCAGGGATAGGAATATCCCCTTGGCCAACAGCACAGCCACAGCCTCGACCACGGTCTCGCCCGCAGCTCGCCGACATCACATCTATATGAAAGAGAACAACATATAAGATGCAGTACATAGCATGAACATAAACGCTAAACACTTAGCATGCTATCACATAACCACATATGTTCATGCTAAATAACCCCACATACCGAGGAAAACCAACAAGAATGACACGTCATTCTGGATAACCTACTTAGATTCCCTGCTAGAAATCACGTCAGCTAAACACGTTTCTAACTTGGCTCCCATGTTTGTTAATCCAAACGCCCAAAGGCAGGACTATCACTCCTAAGATTCAACCCCAATGCTCACATTACACATCATTCACATATGACCGGCATGCTATCACGATCATGTTATCAAAGCATCTAAACACATGCAGTCAAGCACACGCAATCAACCTCACACGATGATGCAACCTTTTTCCACAGGTCTTAGGTATTCGAACCTAGAGCTCTGATACCAAGTTGTCACGCCCCAAACTCCAGACTACGTGAAACACCCATAAACAACCAACCATGATACCCAACCGAGGATACACTCTCAAAATAAACCATACATGCATTGTATATAAACACCAAATGGCTTACATCACACGGCCCCAATGCCGAAAAACATGTTATAGGATACATGTTTAAAGCTAACAAAAGGAAGATCAAAACTCTTCCACCTCTCTAGCACTCCCAGATCAACCAGCGTGACTAGTACCTAAAGAAAAGCAAATCCCACACCGTGAGCCAAAATTCAGCAGAAACTAGACAAGCATGTAATATAAACAAAATATGCTAATAAATCGAAGTGCAGGTTTAGACTCTCTTTCAAACCTTAGAAACAGTTTTCACATGCAAATGGGAAAGAGAGGATACAAACTATGTTTTGATTCACTCACAGGAGCATTAAAAAGAAATTGAAAACGGTTTTTAGATCACAATACACACGACTCTTAAAAACAATATAAAAACCGGTCTATCCGTCCCATAATGCAGTTCAAGCAATCTATGATACATACAATCGGTCCTCACACGCCGCAACCACAGTTCTAACACTGTGATAAAGATTTGCACACAAACATACATTCTCGGGATAAAATCGTATACTATGGAGTAAAACCATAGACCAAACTACGGGGTAAAATCGTATACCGCGGGATAAGACCGCACACCACGGGATAAAACCTTAAACTAGACCACGGGGTAAAGCTGCATACTTTGCTGTAAGCCACGGGATGGAACTGCAGACCACGAATTATACCACGGGATAAAATTGTAAACCACAGGATAAAACCGTATACTGCGGGATAAGACTGCACACCACGGGATAACATTGCATACCACAGGACAACACTGCATCTTACAAGATAAAACTAAAATTAACGGGGTAACAACGAATATATACAACAGGATAATACTACAATTACGGGATAACACCGAGCACATCACATGCATTTACAAACCGAAGCCTTAACTGCGTCAAGACCATGGAAGGCCACTTATCCGACTATCATGTACCAAATAAAACTATCTACAGTTTTATAAGCACAAAACACGTATAAACACGACGTTCCACATAAAGACGCCACATAACCTGTCATCCATTTACTCGAACAACCCGTCCACAAACCGGGACCCATCCACACACACTGGGATAACCAACACCTAAACCGAAGATCAACACCTGAACCTCGCACAGAACGATTCTCATCAGAACCCCACCTTTAACCAAACCACGAACCCACACGCCGCGCACATAACCAGCACTCACACAACCGTGTCACAAACCCTAAACCAACCATGCACGTCACACCTGAGGATGGCATCACATAAACACCCGGGGCCACCACACGACCCCCGCAACCACAACGCCATTAACCAAATCCCAAAAGGAATCCACAAGTATTTGAATTAATTAATTCCCATAAATCAATCAATTGAATACCATAAAATGCCAATTAAAAACCAAAACCCAACCACAGAACCACCAAAACACATCCCAGCACTTCAGTACCAAGCCCCCAGTCGACCGAACCAAGCCCCTAGTCGACCGAAGACCACACTGGAAAAAGCCAAAAACACCTCAACGCACGGTTCAGTCGATCGAACCCCTCGGTTCAGTTGACCGAACCCCAAAACCATGATCCAGTCGACTGAACCTATGAGTTCAGTCGATCGAACTCACCCAGAAACTGTTTTTAAGCTATGGGTTCAGGCCACCAAACCTCGAATCGAAGCCTCTGAACTCCAATCCAACATCTTCAAACACACACACGCTTAGGCCTAACACCAAAACCTCAAAAGAAACCTCCGACACCTGATTTCATCCACCAAAATTGACAAAAACTCAGTTTTTAACTCAAAAACCCAACAGAACATAAAATCAGATCTACCGCAAACCAACCGATAAAAAGATCCCGATTACATGTAGCACCCTTATAAATCATACAAGTCTAGAATCCTATCTTGGTGAGTTTAAAACTCAACACCTCAAACCACATGCAAAATCGAGCCTCTTCGGAATCAAAATCTGACCGGATGGTTGCGTAGCCCACCGTGCCAAAAGTAAGGATCCACTGTTGGATCGTTGAAAACTGAGCCCCAGGCCCCCGAGAACTTAGAGAGAAGGCAGAGAGAAAACATGAAGTTTGTTGGAGAAGTTTTGAAAAATATCTTTATGAAAATATCTAACTCCAAATATTTATAGGCCTCTAAAATATTTTTTTTTGAAAGTTTTGAAATTTATCCCACAATAGCCCACGGCCCCAGGAATCTATCCCACATGCATATTTAAACCCGATCATACATCAAAAGCAGTAAAAATATGCTCAAATGAAAACACGTAACGTGCGTTCGAAAATGCCAAAAAAAAAAACGGGTCAGGGTCTCACATATATCATATCACGGTCTTTCGTATATCAAAAAATGATCAAAAAATAGCCTAGGAAAGACCTCCACCACCGGCCACCACAAACTGCCGCCAGCACAACATTGCCGCCACGTTCAGGCGGCTTTAGCCGCCACATTCATGCTCCG
>JAULJZ010179891.1:11867-22660 GCA_032270985.1 Heliamphora pulchella
AAAGTAATATTTTTTTGTTAAAAAATACACTCAAAAACTTCCTAGAAAACAACCGAAAAACTGCTTGAAAGCTGTTGCCGCTGCCCCACCTGTTTCGTCACCCGTTTGGGCTTTTAAAGGTGGTTCTTTCGCACCCGTTTTTCTGAAAGAATAGCACAAATATCCAGCAACCCATAACTTCGAAGAACACCTCGAAAATAGTCCTGAAACAGCCCCAAAATTGCTCCAAACTTGTGTCGCCGTCACTGTCGGATTGCTGCTGTTTTGTCGCCTGTTTGTGCACTGTTTAGCCCAATTTTTTATGATTTTTTGGGCAGTTTTTTAAGTATGTTTACTTATATTTTATGCCTAAAAAATTGCTTAAAAAATAGTCCCAGAAACGGTAAAAAAAATCATCAAAGCCGCCGCCGCCAAAGCTGCCAGTGGTGGTGCTATTTTGCTGATTTTTCTGCTGTCTTTTGACTTATTTTTGCTGCTATTTTTAATGCATAAGTATTGTAGAAAATTCACTAAAAAAATTATTTAAAACCGTTAAAACTTACTGTTATTAGTGGCCCGTAAAAACCTGAAACCACTACCGATGCCGATACCGCCGCCGTTCTTCGTGTTTTTCAATACATTCAACTTACTTTTAAATAATCTAAACAAATATTTAAAAATAAATAACTAACTATTACATCGATCTTATATTCTGATGGCTCACATTCAATCTATCACGGTCAACCTCCGTGATTAAAAAAAATAATCATCATTCAAACCATTCAATCAAACATGAAATAAATGACAATCATAAAATCGGAATTAGAATGCCTACAGAATCGAGTTAGCACAGTTCTAAAACTACCTGACCCCGATAATTGTAAATAAAAAACAAAACGGCTCTAATACTAATTGTTGGAGGTAAAACTGCCATGATTATTATTTTTACAATTGATTTTCGGTAAAAATTAACTAGACGGGCAAGCGCGAAAACATGCTCCAGATAAAATTTTTGACATCGAATGATCCAAAATAAAACCCGTGGAACCAAATTTAATTTAGAAGAATACCTTTTATCGGTCAAATCTTCAACTGCGATGTTGATTCCGAGTTAAAACTCCCGTCAAACCTTCTACTGTATTCTCTTATGCGATTCTTGAATGTAGTGTGGGCTACAATCTATTAAGAACTCGTACCAATAGAACCTGGACAGTTTTAGTCTTGAAGACAAGTTATGAAACTGGTTCATCTTACCCACATATTTATAGGGTTACAACAGGGACCTATAGAGTAATTATAAGTAAGACTTCAAGTGAAACACAGGCACCTATCAACGGTTTCTGTAATTAAGCAAACCTCATATCGGCATCTGTAATTATGAAAACGTTGCAGCCATTTCTACAATTTTAATAAAACACTGAATTACAGGTCACACCACTAAAGAACTATAATTGCACTCTGACCCATAATCTCATGACCTTCTTGCATTGAGCTCTTGTTATTAAATCCCTAATATTTCTCCCCACGTTAAGATTTTCGATACCCACTAATTAAATTTAATTACTAACAATTTAATTTAATCGGCATCTTGTAATTCTTTAAGCCCATCTTACTTGACCACCGGATAATCAGATCCACCTACAGGGTTTGGCCCAGTTAAAACTTATAAGCTTCCTTAAGGGAGTATCATCAATCCCGATCTTTTGAAATGTGAATTTTGTCAATAATTAATATTCACCATATAAATAATACCGCTATCTAACTCATCGAAAATATAGACCTACAAAAGATCACACCCTCTAATAAATCAAAACAGCAAATATTAAATATACGCAAATCAATAATTATTTCAAAATTAAGAACATAAGTGCTATTCATAATAACCTTGGGGTGTTATTTAATTTATATAGTCAGTATACAATTAATTACCCCAATGTGTCTTGTTTAATACACACAAAGTGTACTAACACGGAGAGTCGAAACAATAGACGACGCTATTATCTGTTTCCCGTAACCAAGGCAGGCCTACTAAAACTCTATGCTACAGTCGTACCGATAATATGTCCATTTTAATCTAACTATGAACATATAACTTATATTCTGCAAGAATTTAAATTCTGATCTTCTGTGTGCAAGCCATACTCTACACACCAAATTAAATACTGTACAGAATATTAGATATCCATATATAACATTAAAGCAATGATATATATACATTTCTCATAAAGATTCTCGTAAAATAAAAAATTAATTTTATTAAAACTAAAATTAAATACTAAAAATATGATTTTCAGTATACCAACCCTAACAATCTCTCACTTATACTAAAAACTATGCTGCCATACATCTGACTCCCATACCCTCCACATGACTATCAAAAGTTTTAGCCGGTAAGTTCTTTGTAAAAAGATCTGCAAGGTTGTCTCATAATGCACTTGGTCATAATATCACCTCTATGTATAATTTTTCGTATCAGGTGATACTTACACTCAATGTGCTTTTCTTTCTAGTGGACCCTAAGCTCCTTCGAGTTTGCAACTGCTCCGCTATTATCATAATAAAACGTAATAGCCGACGGAACTAAAGGGACTACCTCTAATCCAACAGGAAGTTCTTGAGGCAAACGGCCTCCTTAGTTGCTTCAGAAGCTACCACGTACTCGGCCTCCATGGTGGAATCAGTAATATGCAGGACAGCTTGGTATAGCTCCACCTCCTAAGGTAAACACTTATCCTGAGGTAAACTTACGAAAAATTCTTGTCATACTAAAAATCTGAATCTGTGTACCCCAAAGGTACTAGACTGTTTGCTTGGTAAACCAATATATAATCTTTAGTCATTTTTAGGTAGTTAATTATATTCTTTACCATAGTACAATACTCCTGTCCTGTGTTAGACTAATATCTACTAATTATGCCAACGACAAAATAGATGTCAAGTCTAGTGCAATGCATAGTATACATGAGACTTCCTACTATCGAAGCACAAGGAACCGCTTTCGTCTTCTATATCTCATCAGGTGTCTTAGGACACTAATTCTTGAATAGAGTGATTCCATACCTAAAAGGGAGAAAGCTTTTCTTGGAATCCCGCATGTTAAAACGAGCAAGGATATCATCGATATACTTTGCTTGTGATATGCTCAACATCCTTTGTTTTCAATCTCGCACAAGCTTGATCCTAAGGATGTGACTGGTTTCTCCCAAGTCCTTCATATCGAACTGCCCAGATAACCATACTTTAATCATAGGTAATGCCCCCACATCGTTTTCGATGAGCAAGATATCATCTACATAATGTACTAAGAAAATCACCACGCTTCTGTCACGCTTCTTGTACACACATGACCCATCCGGACTCTGATCAAAACAATAAGATTTTATGACTTGACCAAACTGAGTGTTCCAAGACCTTAATGCCTGCTTAATTCCATAAATGGTTCTCTTAAGCTTGCACAACATGTGCTCCTGGCCCTTTACAATGAATTCGTCTGGTTGTATCATATAGATACAATCCTCAAGACTTTCGTTAAGGAAAACTGTCTTGGCATTCATTTGCCAGATTTTGTAATAGAAATGAGTGGCAATAGATAAGAGAATCCGGATAGATTTAAGCATGGCTACCGGCGAAAAGGTTTTCTCATAATCGATCCCTTCTTTCTGAGTGAACCCTTTAGCAGCACGCCTAGCTTTGAAGGTTTCAACATTCCCGTCTACTCCTCTCTTCCTCTTGTAGATCCACTTGCATCCAATGGATTTTATCCCTTCAGGTGGTTCTATAAGTTCCCGGAGCTAATTGGAATACATGGATTCCATCTCTAAATTGATAGCCCTTTGTCAAAGATCTACATCTTTGTCCTGAAATACTTCATTGTAGTTACAGGGCTTAGTATCTAGTTCTGCCAGGATCTTGTCAAAAGACTCTCCTAATAACATATACCGATCAGGTTGATGAACAACCCTCCCACTACGATGAGGCACTACATTTGTCTGTGTACTAGTAATAACACACTATACAGAATCTAAACCCTATGCATCAGCACCTACAGACACCCCAATTTGATCCTGCCTAATCTTAGGTGAATCTGATAATGAAAACAACTAGAATAGTGCATTGAAAGCCTTGCTTTGGATCACCTCCCGAGAATTGGACCATTGAAGCACATTCCTCCAACTTGAGAATTCCTAAGCGATCTAAGTATTTTGTTTGGATCCCCGATCCTTCTAACTCCATTCATTTTCTTTTGGAGAAATCGGGTTAAATTCAATTTCAATTCGTGCATTTCTTACATTTGTATTGTTTACCTTGTTTCTTATTTAATTTGCTTCATTTAGTTTAGTATTTTTAATTAATTGCTTAATTCACACATCTACATTAAGCACATTGTCTTTTTCTTTAATTTATTCATTAAATTAGTGCTAACATAATTTGACAATACGACTATACAATGTCGATATTGTTATAATACAAGCACTTACATAAAAATGATTGCAATTGTCAATATTATATCCATTTAATGCTAATTTTTCTTTTAATATTAATTTAATGTTTCCCTTACTATTCTTTTATTTCTTTTTGTTTTAACATTAGTTAATCTTTAATTTAATGTGAATATTCCTTTTCTTTTCTATCTTCTTGTAATGTAATTTTATTTCTCTTTTAATATATTTTTTTCAGTACTAATGTCCTATTTTGTCTTCTTTTCTTTCTTTTTTTATTAGCGTGAAGTTCCTTCAATATCTCATCATTATAATGCTCTCTTCCTAGTATTCATTTTCTTGTCTTTTCTTTTAGTTAGTGTAATTTTCTTTTTCTAGCATTTTATTTCCTTTTGTTTTACTAGTTTTAAATTTCTTTATAATATTCTATTTTCTCTTTTCTTTTCTTTTAGTGTTAGCTTAATTTTTCTTTATTAGCTTTTCTTTTCTTTTAATATTAGCATTTATTTGTTTATAAAGCCTCACTTTCTCTCTCTTTCTAACTTTATTTTCTTTTAGCACTTATCTTTCATTTTCTTTCACTTCATTAAACCCAAAAATCATAAAAAGGTTCTTAAGCTATATTTTTTAAAAATACAACTTCCTTCTCTTTGGTTCTCTTTTCTTTTCTCTTCATTTTCTATTATTTCTTCTTTTTCTCTTATCTCTTTTAAAATATAAATTAAAATAGTTATGTTTTCTTTTCTATAGCTTAGTAACATTTTCTAACCTTTTTATTTTAGTATAATTTTTCTTTTATAAAGTTTTTCTTTTCCTTTAAATCTTCAAACCATCTTTTGTTATAAAACCTTTATTTTAAATTTCTTTGTTAATAAAGCTTTTCTTTCAATGTAGAATTTTCTCTTTTAAGCATCTCTTATTTCTTTTATTTATTCAACATGTTAATGCCAATCTAGTTTATTTTGATAACATGCATATTTTGGTTACTTTTTTAAAAATATTTTGTGTAGTTTTGGCAACTTCTAGCATATTTTTATTATTTTATGCATACCATAATAATTTAGTTTATTTTGGTAAAATTGCATGCCAGTGTGTTCCATATATCCTTTAGTTAGAAAGTACATGTCATAGGACTTAGAATTTTATCCTTTTATTTGTTTTGATTTGGAGTGTTATGTACATATATTATGTATTTTCTATATTTGATTTTAGATGTTCTCTTTTTGCCTCCATTTTCTTTATTTACATGCATTTGAGAAAATCATATGAAAGAACTAATGGTGATTAGTAGAGGTCAACCTTACGGTTGGGCGAACGGGGTGCCTAACACCTTTCCCGATTCGTACCTTAGCTCCCGAATCCTTTTTCTTTGGTTAAACGCTTTAAAGATCAGTAGTCATTTTTATTTTTTTAGTTTTTTTCAAAAACTAAATGGCGACTATATTTTCAATAAAAAGGGAGTTTTCAAAATTTAATTTTCAAGGTGTTAAAATATTTTTTAAATATCTTTTGAATCCCAAATTTTTGATCATTTCTAAAATGGACCCCAAAATCCCAACGCTATAGTATTTTCTGTCAACTCTGTTGGGGACTGATTTATGAAATCAAATAAGAGGACTAGATTTGAAAACACCATCGGTTCTTAATATATATTTTTCATTTGTATTTTTGCATACATGTGCATTGTTCTTCAAAACCCCCTACATGATCAACCCGATGCCATGAACGTTCATCCATTTCAGGGATTGTTGGGAAGGCGGGCAAACCTTTCTAATTGTACGCTTTCATAGGTGCAGTAATAGAGTTTGGGCGTACTATTTGACCATGTCCTGTACCACTTTAGGCATGGGAGGTATATACCTGCCTCTATTCAGAAGATACCCTGTTCGATTGACCAAAACTGACATTTTGCATATTGTAGTCTAGAACCCCCCATTAGGTACTGCGAACCCTAGTAGGATTATGTGTTTTCTTAATTGTATATTTTGATTGCATATTGTTAGGATTGTTTGTTCGGGCTTAAGCTAGTTCCTCTTTCGTGTTCGATCTGGGTTTTCTCTTATCCTTTGATTAGGTTAGCTTTTCGCCTTCGGGTTCTTACCTGGGCTTCACTTTCACCATGTTTGGTTTTCCCGCCATAGTTTTCTTCTCAGAGTCATGCCCGTGTTTCATTTTGAAACCTCTAGGGTAGTTTCTCTCTCTTTCGAATTCTTCCTGGGTTGTTAGTTCCATACCTCTGCCTTTATTTAGGCTCGTTTTCTTCAGATCTTTGTTAGACTCTTGTGAGCTAGTTCTATATCCCTACCATTATGCTACCCATTTTCTAAATCAAACCGATCTCTTGAGAGTTAGAGCTATTTCCAATCGGAGTGTTGTCCATTTAGATAAACCATCTCTTTAGAATTTAGGTGATCCCCTTCTCATCCATCATTTTGGTTTTTAGGTCATCATGTTGTTATGCTGTCAGTATGAGCTTAGCAGGGGCATTGTTATAGCCTTTGTCTTTATCTGCCTATGATTTGCTGTTTCGGGTATTTGGGATGTTTTCTATCTATCGTCAAAATTCTCATTCGAGAAGTGTTTGATATTAGTTATTCTACTTTTGGAATCCAAATTTTTTTTACGAGTTTATCATTGAGCCAAGAAGAGTGCAGTTAACACATGTTTGGGAGAGATCAGAATCAGGTAGACTTCACAGAGTGTTCAAACAATCAGCTAAAATGGCAGAGAATGAGATAAACTTGACAGCTCTAATGAGAGCCATTACTAAGATACAAAGAGCTGTAGAGCAGCAGACCCAAGCTCAAAATCAGTGTCAAGCACAGATCCAGGCAATTTAGGCCCGTATGCCCGTTGTGAACGGACAACTGGATGACACAAATGCGAACGATAAAGATTTCTGGAACGACAACCAAGAACAGGATGTGCCACAAGTGGCTGTACCACCTCAGGTTCCCTGCCAGATGGTGGTAGAATAGGAGAATACTGCATAGTTTAGGGAATCCACGTTGGCGGATAAGATTGACCGAATGGAGAAGGTATTGAGGAAGGCAAAAGGAGTAGAAGAATATATGCTGGATGTGGGTGGTTTGTGCCTGTTCCCAGATGCAAAGTTGCCCGAAAAGTTCAAAATGCCAGAGATGGAGAAATTTGATGGTACTGGAGATCCCCACATTCATCTGAGAATCTATGTCGAAACCTTATCCCCCATGGGGATTGATGATCAGCTCAAGGCCTAACTATTTCACCAATCACTTTTTGGGGCCGCGCAAAGATGGTTTCTTTCTTTGGAGGTTGCCAAAACTAGGACCTAGGAGGATAGAGCCACGACTTTTGTCAGTCAGTACAGCTACAATATCTAACTGGATGTCACCACTAGCGAGCTCGAAACCACTCGACAGGAGAGCCAGGAGTCGTTTGTTGATTTCTTAACACGGTGGAGGGGTAAAGCCGCTAAGATGATAAACCAACCCTATGAGAAGAACAAGTGAGGATCGTGATTAAGAATCTGTAGTCTCTAGTAAAGTAGTATCTTATCACTTAGCCGCTTTCTACCTTTGAATAGTTGTTTAATGCTGGAGTATAAATCGAAGATGCCATTTAGTCTAGGGATATCGAGAAAGCCAAACCTAGCCAGAAACCAAGAAGGACATTCCCAGCAAACAACCAAAACCAAACTACCACCACCAACCTCGTGTCTCGCTCGAACGAGATAAACATTCTGAACCCATCTTCTTTCGCCCAGTAATCTAATAATACCCATCAGTCGGACAACGGTTAACAGCAACAAAGGCCCAGGAGGGTGTTCACTCCCCTTAACATTTCATTATCCACCGCCTTGAGTCGACTCATCGAAAAAGGGCTTATAAAGCCGTTAAACCCCATGCCCGTACCTGATCCCCTACCGCCAAGATTTAATGCTTCTCAATACTGTGCCTTCCACTAAGGCTACGAGCATCCAACTGATAAGTTCTTAAGACTCCGACATGAGATCTAGAATCTTATCGACAATAAGGTGATTCCCCCACCATCCGCTATTCCAAAGCCAAATGTCACGATTAATCCCCTACCAAACCATGCCAGGTAGGTTGGGGCAAATTACATATCTCTAGGGGATCAGAAGATCTGAGTTAGTATATCTATTCGGCATGTCTGCCACGCCCTCGTGTTTCATCTGCTGAGGATCAGACGGTATGTTCATTTATCATGGTTAGAGATGGTTGGGATAGAATGAGGGAATGGAATGATAGTGCTTGAGAGTGGTATCAAATAGTATTCCCAGCTATCCAACAAGAAGAAGAGGAGAACAATGAAGAAGATGATTGGCCTTTGGATTACCTAGCCAGACCTTATGGGTTTGGCCATGTGCTTGATGGCATCACTCTTCCCTAATTTTTTGAGGAAGAGATATAGGTCGACGAGATGTAGTCCTATTGGTCGGTAAGAGTCGTGCTGAAATCAGACAGTGTAGAGTGGATCGATTTCTGGGCCGCTTGGGAACAACAGATGGATTCTATCAAAGAAGACATCTGGGAGGAAGTTGACAATACATGGGCTATTGAAAATGATGAGGAGAGAAGAGAAAGAATAGCAATCGGTGATTTAGGCAATTTGTGGGCATTTGAAAGCCCTCTACCTGTGAACGAGGTACGACAGACCAGCGACACAATAATGAGATTATGGGATCCTGAGGAGGGAATAGAACATCTAACCAGAAGTGGGCAGCATTTCAAGCTAGCCCAGCTGGAAAAGGGGCAATCAAGCAGAAAAGAAAAGGAGAAAGAATAGGAAAAAGAGGATGATGTAGTGCTGAAGCAGTTAAGGAAGACGTAAGCCAATATCAGCATTTGAGGGCTACTAATGGCCTCGCATAAACACAGGCAAGCTGTACTAAAGGTTTTGAATAAAGCCAGCATTTCAATAGATGCCACCCCAGAGCAACTAATTGGACTTATTCTGCCGATAATAGAGCCAAAAGTTATTTCATTTTTCGATAAAGATCTCTCAGCAAAGGGAATGAATCATAACAAACTGCTACACATTACTATTAAATGCCTGGACAAGTGGGTTCCCGTGACTCTTATTGATAACGGGTCTGCATTAAATATATGTCTACTCAAAATAGAACTCCATTTAGGACCAAAGACCACTTCATACCGAGCAATCAAGGAGTCCGGGCCTATGACAACACAAGGAGGGACGTACTAGGACTGGTGTTATTTGTGATATCAGTAGGGCCCTTGGAAACATCGATCGAGTTTCATGTACTAGATGTACTGGCATCTTTCAACTTATTGTTGTGTAGACCCTAGTTGCATGACCCAAGTGTCCAAGTTGTACCATCGACTCTCCATCAGAAACTAAAATTGATAAGAAATGGGGCAGTTTTGACTATTCATAGGGAAGACAACATTCATCCCTCAAGGGGAGAAGAGGGCTCAACTCTGTTGGAAGTACAACATGGTGAATGTGATGTATCGGTCAGTGATTTCCAGATCGATGAAGCCCAGGCTGTACATATGATATTGAATGAGGAGGAAGTATACATCAACCCGCGGGCAGTAACAATGATGAGGTAAATGTCATTTTTCCCTAGTATGGGATTAGGGCGTAAGTAGCAGAGAATCCCGGAACCCGTCAAGGTATTGCTAACTTCGCACCATTTTGGTTTTGGGTACAAGCCAACGAAAGAAGATTTGAAAGGGACTAAAAGGGACGGAAGGCCAATCATTCTAGAATGCTCAATGGGTACTTTGTCAAGGAAGGGAAAGATTTCCCGTACTACGGCTTTCCAGAACCATGGATCGACGAAGAAACCAATCAAAGGCTCCAGGGCTGGAGATCTTTTTGGCCATTAGTTGTCTGCTTCAAAAGAGGAAGAGACAGTGAAAGAGGAAGAGAAAGAGGAGAAGATTCAAGTGGAAGACTAGGCTGACAAGCTTGACAAAATCGACATGGGAACGTTGTTCAATGAAAAGATTGCACAACTGCACGTAGCCAACTCAGACTACTTCATGATGAGCTTCAGCACTCTAACTGACTGCACCAAGCTCATTGTCAATGCGGCTACAAAGGAAGTGAAGAACTGGACCTTAGAGTCTTGTGGTGTACATAATGTCTGTTACAAGTCCAAGTCTGAGTCTGAGTCTGTGGTTGAGGGCACGTTTGTTTGTGTACCTCCCCCTGTTTATGCTTTCGAGTTTTTAATTCCTTCTTCTTTCAATGAAATAAACGAAATTTTCGGTTACTCTGCTTTGTTTGATTTATTTCATATGATTTTCGATGATTTTGAATTCAACGAGGATATCCCGAAAGAAATAAAATTTTTAATAAAAAGAGAAGAAAAAATGCGTGCCCAACCAATAATTGAAGAAA
>JAULJZ010179901.1:2007-22659 GCA_032270985.1 Heliamphora pulchella
TGCCCAAACAAACACGGTTTAAATACAAAGTTCAACATTTATAGCATTTTTAAACGGTAGAAAACGTATATAATCTCATGTAGCACCCTTTTAAAGCAAGATAGTCTAAGATCCTATCTCGACGAGTTAAGACTCGAAGTTTTGAACTCGAACGAAAAACGAACGTCGTCAAAATAAAATTCTGTCCGGATAAACGCGAAGTCTTCGACAAGAATAACAAGAATCCACTATTCGATCACCAAAAACTAAACTCGAACCCACCAAAAAGCTAGATAGAAGGCAGAGGTTTTGTGTAGAGAGAGAAAAGGAACTTGTAAAACAAGCTTTGGCTCAAAGATCATGACATGAGCTGTCTTTATAGAATCTCATTCCAGGCTGTCTGCTCGAGCGAATAGGGCTCCTCTCGAGCTGTCCCTCACCGACTCAACTATCTGCCACAAGCCCGCTCGAGCGAACAAATATCCGTTCGAGCGCCCCTACTATCAACCACCTATCCGCTCGAGCGAACAGAGCACTGCTCGAGCGACCATTGCTGGGTGAAAATCGAACAAAAGCAGTAGGACCAAATCCACGCATGCATAACACATATAAACATATGATGTTCTAAAATGATTAAAGCGATAACCAACACGTCGAATAAACATTATGAAAAAAAAAACAGAACTGGGTCTCACACTTCTCCATCCACCTTTTTTTGTTTTGGTATTATAGATTGTTTATTCAAATAATCTGTAGGTAATCCGTTCCAATATATACTTTGATTTTGGTTCTAATAATTTTAAAATGAATTCTTCTACCACGAAAACTGAAATCAAACACACCGTCAACACCGACATCAACAAGCCCTTCAAGTTTGAAGGACTGCATTTTAAACGTTGGGAAACAAAATATGTATTTTTATATCACTACACAAAAGCTGGCCACATACTGTGTTTATGCAAAACCCATTACTTTCGATCTACCCACAACCCAAAATCAAGATGAGATTTCAAAATGGTTGGAACAAGATTTTCTCTATAAAAATTTCATTTTAAATGCCCTGGTTGATGACCTTTATAACTATTATTCCTCTTTTGACACGGTCAAAAATACTTTGGATGCACTTCAAAAAAAATATGACACTGAAGAGGCTAGGTCTAATAAATATTCTCTTAGTCGTTATCTAAACTTTCAAATGGATGACGACAAATTCGTGATAGTCAATCTCATGATCTACAAAAAATTACAAATGAAATTATTTCTGAAGGTATGCCTATTAATGAATAGTTTCAAGCCTCCCACTTAGAAAGACTTCAAAAACACACTCCAGAACAATTCAAAGGAGTTTTCTTTTGAGAGCTTGATTGTTAGATTTGAGGAATAGGCCCAGAAAGAAGATTTGAAAGAAGAGGTTCACCTTTTTTCAAACAAAATGAACCAAAACTCGACTGTCTTGAAGCCGAAAGGAAAAATAGGGAAGTCAAACCAAAATCGAAAGAATTAGAACGAGAACCCCTATTAGAAGAAGAAATAACACCCTTTAGGCCAAGCTCGAAACACGGACTGTCCAATTAGTGTGTAACAAGCCTGGGCATATGGCACAGAATTGCTGGAACAATAGGCATCCTGCTTCATAGGCGCGCTTGATCAAAGAGCCATTTATGGCTCTAATATCATAAATTAATCTGATAAGTGGATCCGAAAGGTGATAGATGGACACTGGTGCTTCTCATATGTTTGCTTTTATCGTTCCTTGTTCAAGAGCAATTTCGAGGCAAACAACAAGAAAGTATTATTGGGAGATTCCCACGCCACTAAGGTACTTGGGGTTGGGGAGATGGAACTAAAATTTATTTTTGAAAGAACTGTCACTCTGAAAGAAGGCGTGCAAACTCCAAAAATAAGAAAGAATCTTGTATCTGGATATCTTCTCAATAAGGCCGAAATTACCCAAATTATATGAGCTGACCAGTATACCATTACTAAAAATAAAATGTTTGTGGGAAAGGAATATACTACTGATGATATGTTTAAACTCAACATTAATATGAATAAAACTGCTTCTTCTGCTTATATGTTTGTTCTATTAATATTTGGCATGCTAAACTTTATCACATTAACAATAAATTAATTAAAAATATGAGTACTCTAGGTTTTATTCCTAATATTACTTTAAATAATCTTGAAAAATATGAATCATGTAGTCAAAGACAAAATTACTAAGAAATTACATAAGTCAACTTTTCGGGAATATAAACTTATGGACTTAATACATTCTAATATTTGTGAACTCGGTGGAATCCTTACTAGAAATGAGAAAACATATTTTATTATTTTTATTAATGATTGTTCAAATAATACAGTTGTGTATCTATTGAAACAAAAGAGCGAGGCATTAAAAATGTTCAAGAATATTTTTCTAAATGAAATTGAGACTCAATTCAATAGAAAAATTAAAAGGCCTCGTAGTGATAGAGGAACTGAATATGATAGTAATGAATTTGTTGAACTATACAAAAGTATAAGAATTATTCATGAAACTATAGCTCCTTATTCACTATAAATGAATGAAAAAGCACAAGGTAAAACATAGCTCTAGACTCCAAATAGAGTATCAACCTCAGCTATGATTATTGGAGAAAACTCTATTCCTCCATTTTCAATCTCATTTTTTATTATTTGTCTAATGTTTCATAATCCAAATAAGTATTAGAGAGTAAGAGATTTGTGTTTCTTTTGTTTTCTTTTCAAATCACTCAATTCAAACAGACTTTTATTCTTTTATTATTTTTTCTGCTAACACACTCTTCAAATTATGTCTCGAAATTTTTATATAATTTTTCCGCTAGAGTGTATTGAAATGGAGTACAAAGCTATTTGGAACAAGTTAGTTATCCTTGATCCAAGACACATAACCAACAGTAGTATCTCAAACAAATTAAAACTTCTAATTAATGATACTAAATAATCATTGGCACAGCCAATTATCATTATGTACAATAATACATTATTTTATTTTTTATTAGTAAATACATCCACACACACTTCCTCTCTCCCTTTTAAGTGTGACAAGTATACCATTAGGTCAAGGACCCAAAACCTATTATTTTTGGTATGCGTATTTCAACAGTTTACTCTTGCTTTAATATCACATAGTCATAACGACGTAGCATCACAGGTTCAGTAATGCTCGGTGAATAAGTTACACCAAAAAACTCTTAGTTATGGAGCCAAACAAATAATAAATGAAAGAACAAAACTCTTTGGGAATGTATTTTAACCAAATTGTGTTGAGTTTTGCAATGTACACACACTAATTCCATCTTTCTCACCCAAATTAAAACAACTGGAAATGAATTAAAACTACTAGCTAATTCAAAAGATGGATTTTTATGGCCAGTTTTCACTACAAATTCGACACATAATACGCAAACAAATAGAACAGGATAATAGATATATATACAATTGGGCAAAAACCAACTGCTTTAAAGAATTAATAGTTATAGTTTATAGTTTAATAATAATGTACTTGCATAAAGAGGGATAGCATAGTTATAGTGGAAGAGAAAGACTTGCACAGAAGTGCAACACAATTCTACAACTAATAATTTCATCATGGCCAGTTGAAGTCGAGGTGTAACGCATAAATGAATGAGGAATTCATTTTTCTACCTGAGCTGTAATCATATGGAATTATTGTAATGAATGGACCAAGTCCACCATGGACCTCACTCATAACTTTAGAGTCCATGATAATGAGGGTTGTCGACAGTAGACTAGTCACGATGAAATGGGTAATTATTAAGTAGTTTTATGGTACTGTTCTGTTTGGATAAATGGCTTATTTGTTTATTTATTTATTTATTTATTGTGAAATAAGTAAAAACAAAAATAAGTAAGTCTATTTGGCTACTTTGGCTTTTAAGTGGCTTATTTGTTTTTTTTGTTTATTGGCTTACTTTTTCTTATTTGGCTTATTTTTATTTATTTGCTTAAATAAGTAATAATATTTTGCTTAAATCTTGCTTAAAGATTGTTTATTTGACTTATTGACTTATTTGCTTATTAGCTTAAATATTGCTTATTTGATAAACCAAACAAAATTGCTTATTTGACTACTTATAAGCCAAATAAACTAATAAGCCATTTACCCCAACGAGGCCATTATGTAACATTCTTGTTGTAATACATTTATTTATTGATGCACCAAAAAAAGTTTCAAGTGGAATAATGTGTATTGGTTATTTTATTTGTTAGAGGTTTCACGTTGGGAATGACATGTGATTTTTTCTGTTAGATGTGTGTTTTGTATTTTGTAGGATCATTTAATTAGAATTTTATTTAGGTGTATTTGAATCGGGCTAGAATCATAAATGTATAAAAAGTATAATACATCTAGAGTTTAATAATTATACGGGCTAAAGTTTCTAATGACGGACTCATGACTTTCACTTTGATGAGATACAAATTTTTTTTCATTGATTCTGATTCCATTTGATTCTATCTTGAAATAACTTTTTGTTCTTTTTGGTAAAAATTTAAAAAAAATAATACTCAAAAAGTCATATTTTATATTTGTATTGACGGTTTAAAGTATCTTTTTAATCAATTAAATTGTTTTACTTATCAGGCTTTAAAGAAAATAAATAAAAAACTTAACTTAAAACTAGGTTGCCAAACTAGTTTTTTTATTTTGTAAACTAATCGTCATCTATTTTTTTTAGAGCGATATAATTTTATCTTTAATTTTGAAAGTATTTTTATAGTATTTAATTTTTCTAAAAAATCATTAGCTTTGAAAAATTCAAAATCCAGAAAACAAATTATTGAAATCTTATATTATCTACCATCTTGGTTCATATAAATTGAAGACTTCAATTTTAGGAAAATGAAATCAAAATAAATTTAAGAACCAAATTTTAACACAATTAAAATATTCGACACATAAATTGCATATATCAAAACTAAGATATTCTAAAATATTGGTATTTTAAGATACCTAAATGCAAGTTTTTTGTTCAAAATTTTACAACATAAGATATTTTCATAATTTAGGAGGGGAGCTAACATAATTTTGCAATGATCTATATATATATATATATATTTTTTAAAAATATTTTTAGAGGTAAAGGTGTAAATTTGAAAAGTAAAAAAGAGGCACGTGCCTCGTCTGAGCACATATTGTATCTCCTCTTGATTTCTAGAATTTGCATATAAATCGAGTTCTTAAAAGTTCTAGTAGATGTATAAAAAGTATTGAATTAAAGAAATATAAATATAGGAAGGGGGGAAAAATATCGGAAGCACTAGGGGCGTTCCTTGAGTGAAAAAACAGGTTTGTTTTGGGCTCGGGGGTTTTGGTTTTTTTTTTTTGTCTTAATTGATTGTAATCTCTGTATTTATAGTGAATTATCTCTCTTATTTGTAAACATAAACAAATTATCAAATTACATAAATTTGTGTAATTTTCTCTTAAAAGTACGTCATTCTGCTTCTATTTGTATTTAAAAATTAGTAAATAGGTGAGCGCCTTTCCCAATTCTCTCCTTTCCATTCCAAAACAATAGTAATTCACACTGTCTTTCAATTTACATCATCTCCGTCTCCATTTCTATATCAACGAATCTGTCACCATTTATTAGAATTCAAATGAAACTGTTTGTGTAAAGATGAAGATGCGTTGACATCCTGTCTCCATCTCCATATATATTTCAAGAAATCTGTCATCATTTCATTAAGATTCAAACGAAACTGCTTTTTCTATAAATGGAAGTGTGGTTATCGAGAAAGGGGTCATTGCTGTGCTGTGAGCTACTCACGGTTGGGTGCTGTGAGTTTAAATTTATTTTATTTAAAATTTTAAAATTTGATCGAAATTGTTATAATGTTAAAGTCGTCGAGTAGGTAATTTATATTAAAAATCAGCTCAATCGGACATCATTATCTATGTGATTAGAGTATATTTGTTTTGAAAAAATTAATTAACTTATAATATTTTGAGAATAAACTGTCAAACAAATATATCCGAATCATATAACTAACAATAGTATATTGACTTTATTTTTTTTAGAATTGACATGTTCAAAGATTTCAACATAATGAATAATTCTAATTAAATTTTAAAATTTTAAATAAAATATTTTTAAACTCACAGTTTCTCGTGCTGTGAGTTAAGAATCCCAAATTTCCTGGTTATCAACCAATAACACTTCTAGTTGAGTAGTGTTTTTGAAAGCATGGTTACAGAAAGTTACTTTCAGTCAATTTTTGACGATGCAAAGTGTAGATAAATTCAAAACCACAATAACTACGAAAGTAAATTATATAGTTTGATATTTTTTTTAGAAAATTTTCACCGAATCAATAATTTTGGGTTGGCTTTTTGTAGATCAAAATTAAAAAAATAATATTAAATCGAGCTAAATCTGTTGCAAAATAAACTTGATTTAAACTCTCTACACATTTTTAAAATTTCTTTTGAAATTCATGTTTATGTATTTAGTAAATTCATATTCATATATTTAGGATTATAATCATGTTCATATATATATATATATTGAAGGATTATGATCATGTTCATGAAAAGGGCCGAACCCATCTTAGACTGACCCACATGACACCCAACTAGCATCAAGAGAAAAGTCTTGGCATACGGACCAAAAGGTCCAAAACCAAGAGGATGGGCCACATCATTCGAAAGGTCCGTTCACGCTGAATTCGACCCACATTATTTATGAAACAACCCCATACAGTTAACAATAATTCAAAATTATAATAATTAATAAAACAACAATCAAAGTTCAAACTGTCTTAAACATTCAGTTTTGGAACTAGAAATTGTTTTATTTCTTTTCTTATATATACTGTGCCAACTAATTTACATATAAAAACAATTATTCAAAAATAATCGATTTAATTTGATTTAATCGGTTTATTCAGTTTTTCACGCATCCATAACATTAATGATCGATCACTATCTTTGGATTTGCGTCCTGTCCATGATCCATCTCCATTTATGAGGATAAATGGAGAGATTCCCTCACCAGAACTTTGTCTCCGTTAAGTGCATTAAGATTCAATAAAGTGTGCATTTTTTAAAAAATGTTATCACCCAAATAGCACGTCTGTTCGAGTATAAGTTTTGAAAGCATGGTTTAAAAGAACAGTACTTCCTAGATTTCAAATTAATTACGATGATGCAACCAAATCCATAAACTTCCTCCGCGATACTGTGTACTAATTTTTTTGTTCTTGCTTTTACTATTTTATAGATATATATATACATATATATATATACATATATATATGTGTGTGTGTGTGTGTGTGTGTGTGTGTGTGGCTTCTAGAAATAAATTCCAAATCCAACTTTTGGGTTAAGGTACTGACATTTAGTGCACATCTCCACTTCTTCTAAATCAATAACACTCCATCTTTCAACTTCTAATGATGAAGGGAAAACAAACGAAAAAGAACAAAGAATCATGAACCACATGTCACAAAAAGAGGTGCGTGTCCCGCAGCAATGCAGAGCGCATTGCTATGCAATCAAAGGACTGATCAGCTCCGTGATAGATTTTACGATTAGATTTGTTTATATATAAATCTGAATTGAGTCGATCATTCATATAAAAATGATATTAATTGGATATCAATTGCTCTGTAAATGATTACATTTATCTGTAAATTAACGGATGATAAGTAAGATTTTGAGGAAAAAGTAATTCAACAAAAATTATCCGATCGCATAGCTCCATATATCATATCAATTTAATTTTTTACATGAATAATAAACTTATCAAACTCTAAATAATAAACGGATCCAATCATAAAAATGTCTTTAGGAACTGAACCACTTAAACTACGTAACTGCACACCTCACGTTGTGCATCCCCACACAGCACGCACCTTGTTCAGGTGTCACAAGGATTATACTTGACAACAATTAATGAGTGTGTGTGTGTGTGTGTGAGAGAGAGAGAGATTGACTTGTGAAATTAGGAAACCGTTGTGGTAGGTGAGCTCAAACCACAATCTCTAGCTCTTTAAGACAGTACGGTAATCTACCAACTTCAACCCTATTATAATTACCAATTAAGAACCAAAGGTAGCACAGACCAAAACAAACTGTCTCCGATCAATCGAATACCCTGACTTGGATCAAAAGAAGTATGTTTCGCCTATTTTTGTTGTTAATTAAATTGGCGTCCATATTGATCCGTTTTGTGAATTCTAGTCCTCCGGAAGATCCCATCACTTGCTTATCCAATTACAGGAATTGCACGATCACAAACTCTTACGGCGCCTTCCCCGACCGAAGTGTGTGCCGGGCAGCTGATGTTGCCTACCCCAAAACCGAAGAAGAGCTCATCTCAGTAGTAGCAACGGCGACAATGAACAAAAGGAAAATGAAAGTAGCAACTCGCTTCTCTCACAGCATCCCAAAGCTGGTTTGTCCTGATGGCGAGGATGGGCTCCTTATAAGCACCAAGTTTCTCAACCGCATGTTAGAGATTGACCGTTTGAGGATGACGACGAGCGTTGAGAGCGGCGTGACTTTGAGGCAATTGATCGACGAGGCGGCCAAGGCCGGGATGGCTCTGCCGTATTCACCCTATTGGTGGGGATTGACCGTCGGTGGGCTAATGGGAACGGGCGCGCATGGGAGCACCTTGTGGGGTGAGGGGAGTGCCGTTCACGACTATGTGATTCAACTTCGAATCGTCACTCCGGCTGGTCCTGAAGAAGGCTACGGTAAGGTTCGAACTATTCTCAGCAATGATCCTGACTTGAATGCAGCTAGAGTGTCCCTGGGAGTCCTTGGTGTTATTTCACAGGTACGAATTCAAATAACTGTTCGGCTTTAATTTTTTTTTAAACAGTTATGAATCCAAAAACAAAATTCAAAAAAATACTCAGAAAATAATTGGGATGGTTGAGATTTATTGAAGTATATTTTACATTCTATTAAATATGAATCTCAACCATCCAAATCATTTTTTGAGTATTTTTCTAAGTTTTGTTTATGAGTTCATAGCATTACTATTTTTTAAAATTTAAAATAACTACGTACGAAATACACGTGTACGTTACACTGTTTTAAGTAAGTATATATAAGTGCAGGTGACACTAAGATTGCAACCCCTCTTCAAGAGATCAGTGAGCTTAAGGGTAGAGAGTGATTTGGACTTGGGGGAGAATGTGAGTAGCTTCGGATACCAACACGAATTTGCCGACTTCACATGGTATCCAAGTCAAGGAAAGGTGGCTTATCGGATAGATGACCGAGTATCCTCCAATGTCTCTGGCAATGGTCTCAATAACTTTACTGGATTTCGCTCCACACTTTCACTCCTACTGGCAATCTTAAGAACTACAGGTATAATTAATTAGCGTAATTAAATAGCAAGTTCAAATTAATTAATGCATGCAGTTGATTGGCATCTATGAAGCATGGGTACTTCAAGAATATTTTCGTACACATATTGGGTTCAATACGAAAAAAATATTCTTCAATTGTTGGATACGACGGCAGTACATTTGGGACCTTGGATACGACACTGAGACGTTTTAGGTACGATATCGATACATTTTAAGTAATGTTGTGGTATATTTTGGCTACAATTTTGATACTTGAATGAGTATGTTAGGACTCATACGAAGTTTTTGTAAATTAAAAAGAGTACTAGAGTAAATCATATGTTCTTTTTTTTATATAAAGATAAATTTGAGTAATAAAAAATTAATTTAAATTCTTTCATTTAATAAAATTACTAAAAATTTGAATTTATAAAAGAAAATGCATCTTCTGATACATTCTCTTAAGGTTTTCGATTAGCAAAAATAACTTTTAACCAATACAATTGTCATAACAATTGTCGTCATGCCCAATAAGTATTGTCATTCACTGTCCAAACTAGCAAATGCCAAAAAAATGGCATTGAGATGGTAATTCTAATATTTTTTTATGATCCAACATTTATTTTTTTTCCTTATAAGTTAAAAATGATTTCGTATTTAGTATATATATAATGTAATGTTAATTAATTAGAACAAAGGCTTAGTTTAATTTGATTTGGTTTATTTTAAATAATACAATGTTAGAAGATACGAAAAATAAGCTTGCTTATTTGTACAACAGTAGTACACAAATCTTATTTTTTAAATTTTATTATATTTCGTACTTGTATCGTACCATACTCGTACGGATGCTTCATAGATTCACTTTCTCCTCTCAATCTCTTGTTCTCTCTATGCATGGTTAATTAAGTTTTAATAAGAAAATTAAGTAATACTTGGTTTTAATTTGATTCTATCTTAATTAGTTGTACTTCGTTCTGGTTGTTAAATAGAGGAGAATCAAGAATCGAATGGAGATGCCAATGGAAAGTGCACCAGTGCAAAACTCACTACATCAACTCTTACGATCAGTGACTATGGCTTCACAAATGATGGTAACTAATTCATTTTAGATACATCACACCATGTCATGCGCATATATAGGAAAATAGACATTATTGAGAGTTATATATATGCTATTATACTATGATACCTCATCCTATATCGGTGAAAGATAAAAAATATATCTAGTATATAATGAAATAAGTGACCGACTACTAATAATTGGGACTTAAGTTTTTTATTCGCATTTTTAGACTCTTTATTCAAATTATTAGATTAGTGGTCCACTTAAGTTGTAACAAATTGTATCAGAGTCAATCTTAATTTTCATATCAGCTTCGTGACGGTGTAGATAGATGAGTAGAGATTTCGGATAGGAGTACAGACTCCGAGGTTTATACTTTGTACATGCTTATGAGCGATTATCCACATTCCAACCAAGGAAAGAACTTAGGTCATCTGACGAGTGCGTCTCGAATTTGAGTGAAAAATATTATGATACTCATTCCACATAGGTAGGAGATAAAAATTAAATCTGATATATAAAAATAAAAAAACTTGTGAGTTACTACTAATAACTTGGTTTCAACATTTTGAACCGCATTGCTAGGCTCATTATTCAAGTTATTAGGTTAGTGGTCCACTTGAATTGTTATATATACAATAAAAAGTGTTGTGAGTTTTTCAAATTTATAAAAATACCCGACCTTTTTTATATTATTAAAATTATGTAACATAATTTTATTAGTCTACTTTTTTATTTCATTTTTTAAAATTTAAAATTGTTCCAGATATAGTCTTGCTCCATAAATCTTGAAATTCAGCCTAATATAATTTTATTCATTATTCGTTCAAATTAATATATTTTATCAAAAAAATATGGTATCAGAATTTGATTACTTCAAATTCAAAAATATGGGATTGGAATTATAAAATATTATACTTTAATTATATGTTAAATTTAAGTTCTATTTGTTTAGACGTAAAATATTTTATAATTAAAAATATTTTTTATTTAAAATTATTTATAAAAAATAATAACCGGAACAAAGATGAATTTTAGTGGCGTCATAATCCATCATTAAACTTTACAAAGTCGTTATAAAAACTTTTAGTGACAAACAAAAGATCACCGCCACAATATTGTCACTAAAAGTCAATTACTAAAATTATTTAGTGACGAAAAATAAAATCTATCACAAAAATATGACAAAGAATCAACGATCACTTTCGTGACGATTAAAGTCGGCACTAAACTTTTGTACAAATAGTGACAATATTATGTTGTCACCTTAAGTATCACAAATAATTTAAATATTTTGTAACGAATGTTATTGTTGCCAAATCTAGCATCAAATTCAGGTACGCTTCATTAGGTCGATCCGTGCCTAAAGGTACTTTGAACATAATTTAATTATAAAATTAACTTTAATTAATGAATAATTTTTTTAACATTAAGAATAGTAATGTTTTAAAAAAAAATTTAATAGTCTTACCGTTAACTCCTAATATCACTAAAAAGATGTACAAAATCAATTATATTTTTTGGAAAATATGTATGTATATATATATTAAAAATAATTTTTGTTAAAAGATAACAAAAAAAATTAAATTTAAAGTGAAGTGAGGAAAAATAATCAAAATTTAAATGAAGAAAGAGAGAGAGTGGGGGAGGGAGACAAATGCCATGTAAGATAAATGTCAACATCAACCCTTTTCATTTGTAATATAAATTTTACACACAGGGTAATTAAAAGATGTTAAGAAGAGTTGAACCAAATATCTTTACTTCATTAAAAATGTTCAGTTACCAACTTATATAACCCTTAGTATTTATATCAAGTTTATTCTATTTTTTTTTTGTATTGCAAAATATACTGTTGATGAAACAAAATAAATTCAAATATACGTATACAAATCACTCATCACCACTACCACCTTACTACTACTGTCGTCACAACCACCTCATCACTACCGTTGCTGCCACCACCACAACAACTACCACCACCTTACCACTATTATTTTGCCTCCTCATACTCTTCTACCACTATCACTACCATCACCACTGCTAATGCAATCACCACCACCATCATCGTTACTGTTACCACCACACCATCAGCACCCCAGTGACACCACCACCACTACCACTGCCACTGAATTATAATTTTCAATATTCCTTATTTGAGTTAGGCATTGGCCCTTATTCAAAATTGGACGTATTTCATATTCATTGTCTACTAGAACAATATTTAGTATTCGTGTGATATTTTTGTTGGGTCGCCTAACTTGGTCCCCTCTTGAATATCAGCCCAGTCTCTCTTATTGATGTTGGGCTCTTCTCGAGTCTTAGCATCCTCTCGGGCATTGCTATTCTAGACAGCCCAAATTTGGGTCGTGGGTCAAAGCCACTTTGGATCCAACCATTTTTAGCTAGTAATATGACAAGGAAATACAAGTAGGATGACTGCACAAAACATAAATAAGGAATTTACTATTTCCATTTCATTTTCATGGGTGTTTGGGAGAGCTTCCCCTAAATTTGTTATTTTTGTTTTTTAAAATTTTTAATATTTGTGTCTGAATATAGTACTTTTTAGACTTTTTTTCATCACAGGTATTAAAAAATAAAAGATTTAGATCAAAACCACACATTGTGTTTTTATTTCTTTCAATTTATAAATAATTAAAAGTACACAATCTTTAATAGCCTAAATTGTAGACCAACTGTTAATTTTAGTGTGTGTTGTGTAAAATTGATGATAAACATTCATTACTAATTTTTTCCAACTCCTAGACTAATCAATTCACGCGTACTTTTAACAGGCATTACCTTTATTAGGTTTCCTGTCATCGGATATCACAATCGCATCCAAGCATCAGGAACATGCCTCGATAGCTTTGAGGATTCACTAATAACAGCATGCCCGTGGGACCCTAGAGTTAAGGGTCTTTTCTTCCACCAAACAACGTTCAGCATTAGCTTATCCAAAGTCAAAAACTTCATTCAAGACGTGCAGAAGCTAGTCCAGATTGAGCCTAAGTCCCTATGTGTAGTAGAGTTGTACAACGGTATTCTAATGCGCTACGTCAAGGCTTCAAGTGCTTACTTGGGCAAACAAGAAGACGCCGTAGACTTCGATATCTCCTACTATAGAAGTAAAAACCCCATGAGCCCAAGGCTTTACGAAGACATACTAGAGGAAGTGGAGCAGCTTGGCTTGTTCAAGTATGGAGGGTTACCCCATTGGGGCAAGAATCGAAATTTGGCATTTGATGGAGCCATAAAAAAGTACACAAATGCAGGAGCATTCTTGAAGGTTAAAAAAGCGTATGATCCCTTAGGGCTCTTTTCCAGTGATTGGACTGACAAGGTTCTTGGATTGAGAGATAGGGTGAATGTTGAAAAGGAGGGTTGTGCTTTGGAAGGATTGTGTGTGTGCTCGCAAGACATCCATTGTGCCCCAAGTGAGGGCTATTTTTGTCGACCAGGAAGAGTTTATAAAGATGCCAGGGTTTGTACTCGTTTAACTACCAAAAGCATTAATAAATAATAATTCTTCAGGCCTTAAACAGAAAATAAATTTACATGCTTAATATGTTGGGAAAAATAATTAAATAAAGGGGCTTTTGGTGTAAATTCCACAATTAACATTTCATACAACATTAGATCTAACAAAAAATATTTTAACTTTTAAAGTCTATAATATAAAATTAAACCAAAATACCCCTACTACTCTAAATACGCATCCCTTCATATTAACACCTTATCCTTCCAGCTCCAGCTCCGATGACAACCTCCAGCGAGCTCTGGAGACCACTTTCGACAATCGCTGGCAAGCTCCAACGATCATCTCCAACAACCTCTGACGACCTTCGACGATCTCCAACGACCATTTACGACAAATATGTTATTGAGTAACTTCTAATCTATGACTTCCTAATGATATAAGTCTATATGGATGTGTCTACAAAGGTATGCTTGTACCCACAAAAATGAACATGTGAATAATTTCATCTTTATTGTTTGTTGTGATACTGGTGGCGTGTATTATGAAAGAAAAATTATTAGATGCATGTAGTAGTATGAACTCAAAATATCTTTCGTTGGCTCGTCCTTTCAAGTATACACCACGCTGATATTCTTTCTAAACTCTCCAATGAAATTCCTTTGTCGACTGGAAAATATATGGTAAGTGCATAGATAAAGTGCACAGATAAGATATATGATAAGTGCACAGATAAACAAATAAAGTTATTTGTTTTTTAATTGTAAGTGCACGGATAAATTTATTTATTACACTCAAACACAGATAAAATTAAATGTTCTTCAATTGTAAGTGCACAAATAAATTTATTTGTTTCATGCATATAAACAAAAGTGATAAATAGATAAACTTATCTGTTCATTCGAACATAAGAAAAATTATTTGTTCTTCAATTGTAAGTGCACAAATAAATTTATCTACTACACTCAAATATAGAAAAAAGTTAAATGTTCTTTAATTGTAAGTGCACAAATAAATTTATCTATTTTATGCATATAAACAGAAGTGATGAACAGATAAATTTGTTTGTTTCAATCAATTATATTCTATTTATTGTTTCCCAACTCTCTCTCTCTCTCTCTCTCACTCTCTTGCTGGTATGTATACAGCCGTATCTCCCCAATGCCAAAGCATCACAACCGTGAAGGGAGGGTGAACTTCCGCCTAAAGCTACTCATCTCTTCATTACCATGGATTTTCCAGGATGAAGATACTGATCCCGGTGTGCGAGGTCATCGGGATCGCATTCATCAAAATCTTTCTCGGCATTACAAATCTTCTAGGAGAATTGATTTCTCCAATTCAAGGCACTGCCTTCGTTGGAAAACTCTAATGAGCTTTATATAGATATCCCAATATAAACTGTTTCCAAGTCTAAGCAATTTTATTGCCAAAATAAAATATACAACCTTCCATTTTTTCTTTCGTTCTTAATAGTATCGCTTTCTAATTATGGGGTCACCACACATGGTGCGTACCCCAACAGAATGTTAGTTAAAAGCAAAACATTTGCCCCTGATTCTTTTGGTCTTTTAAAACCCCTTGCCTTGTACATATCTATTAGCTCTAAAGGGTGACATAGATGGAGAGAAGAGTCTATATGCTAATAGTGCAATGTAAGAGATTTGACCTTTGTAATATTAATCCAAAAGGGTTTTTTTATAACTAAATATACAATTGTTATGAGAGTCGGTATAACGCAAGAAATATCTATTTGTTATTAATGTATGGACTGTGTTTCCTTATTTCTAGGGAAAGGAATCATGAGATTCTTACTTTATTCTAAAATTATTAATATTTTTGTACGGGAAGGTCCCGTAAATTGAATTTATTTAAGAGTTGGATCCAACCCGATCGATCCTGTCAACAAATCAACTGCTACAAAGATAAACACCCATGAGCTTATCGGCGGCGGACTGCCGGACGCCCCTTCAACGCTCAAGTTAGGGAAGAAATAAGAAAAATGAGGCTAATAATTAACGGAAAAAACCTCTTACCTCCCCCTTTCGGCGTTCATCCCACTCTCTTTTATAGGGAGAACACCCCATTTTCTCTCTCTTCGCAATCATGATAATTCATTTGACATGCTCCTGCATCGAACTGACGTCTTCCTACCATTGTCCTCTCCCAGCACCGCCACTGAGTTAACGGCAGTGATGGTTCACTAACCATCACATCGCCTTAAATTCCCATCTCGACCGTCTCTTGGGCCGAACTCCCCCTGGCGCGTGGGGAGCGTAGATCGATCGCATTTAATGCCTGTCATGTCAGACCACATCGCATTTAATACATGTACTTCCCTTAATCATATCGCTTTAAAGGCTTATTGGCAAGCGAACCATGGCCATTCCGGCTTTGGCCGTTTACCCATTCACTTCAAGGCTGAACTATTCCTCTATTGATGACACTCGGGCCAATGACTCGGGTTTCACACCCAAATCCCCTTTTTGTTCCACACCTCCTTCATTTGCCCCTCAACTTTCCTCTGACTCGGCCTGAGGCATGTTCATTCGACTCCACCCAGATCGGCCATACTTATTACGCCGCCGCCGTTTTTCATGCTTAATGGTATCATAAATACCCTGCCACGCGTCTTCGCTCAAGTGGGGCGATTAGAGGCGTTTCGCATATTCCCGATGCGTAGACGGGCGCCGCCTTGCCTCCTCTAGGCGACCGTTGGTGCTCCAAGTTTTCGGAGGAAGAGAAGCATTTACTTATAAACTGAGCGAATGGCTTCAGTTTCTTCTTCTTGCAAACTCGTCACTGCTCTTGACTTTAACTTCCCCCTCTGCTTTTGGCGATCTTGACGGTGGTTGGCTAGAAAACTCTGGCATCTTCCTTCTCGGACTTGGACTTTCGACATACACTCCAATCCTGTGTAAGTCCATTACCCCTCTAAGCGCTTTCTCGGTTGTCCCCTCTGTCTTTATTGCTTTGTTTGGCACTCTCCCCTTAAACCAGTTATGGTGAGGAAGGGGAAATTTGTGAATGAGGTGAATACTCCCATTGCACTCGCCTCTTTTAGGTCCAGGTATCACATTCCTCCATCTGTCACACTTCGTTACTGCGACCTTGACGATCTTAACCTTTTTGGCTCTCACTTCGTTCCCAGAGGGAACGAAGTGGCTTTCCCCATCGCCTCCATTGTGGAGGCTGGGGTGCGTTTTCCCATCGACCCCCTTTTGAGGGAAATGTTGGCCACGTGCCGTCTCACTCCCCGCCAAGTGTCCATAAATTTTATTAGAATAGTCATGGGAGTGGCCGAGATCAATCGGCGATATAAGTTAGATCTAGGCATCCCGGAGATATTCTACAATTATACCATATCCTGCCACGATGGCACCTACTATCTCCGCCAAAGGAGTGTTGCCCAGCAGATGGTACATGACCTCCTTAATTCGGACAAGCACAGCGACGACTACATCTTCATTGGGGGAGACTTCGAATTTCTTCCCAACCGCGCTGGACTTACTGGCCGCTCAATCCCAAGAGTTCCTGGGAGTCCAAGTCAGTTCGACCGTCGTTATCTCACATTCATTATCTTATTTCCTTTATATTATTCTTGCCGTTTCTTATATCTTCTCATTTTCCCCATTTTCCTTTTGCAGCTACATCTCTCGCTAAGCAGAAGAAAAGGCAGGCCCGATTTGTCGAGGTACAGCGCTGCCTACACATAAGAGGGACTCGCTCCGCTCCAGATCTACTTCACTACGTGCCGAGTTACCATCGGGTACTTCGGCACAGAGAGGCTAGACAAGAACCAACCGCTCCTTCTCAACCATCCTCTCCCATCTGGCAAGAGACCAAAGTGACGACCATGCCGCGCCAAAGGACATTTGACCTGCGATCAGCTGTGTTGGGCCGATCCGTAGCCAGCACATCTGCCACGCCTACCGTTAGGATATCCGCGCCGCCACTTCCACCTCGCGAGGCAATCCCTTAAGCTCTAATTCCTCCTGTTGAATTGGAACCGAAAACGCTTGCCACCCCGACAATCAGTGGCACCGATCTACCTGGCTCCCCTACGCAAGCTGACCGGCCCACACAACGCCGTCGTCTCATTCGAGGCGACGGTACTCCCGCGTTAGAGCTACCTCCAAAGAGGGAGGCCGAAGCCCCAGTCCCCATGCTCCCAGAGTTTATTGTCTTTGGGCGGCAGGTTAATGTCAACGACTCCTCCAAAACGGGGGGGCGTTTGTGGTGTTGGGATTTTAGGGGTTAAAAATGAAAAAATTCAAAGATGTTTTAGAAAATATTTTAAACACCTTGAAAATTAAATTTTAAAAATTCATTTTTATTAAAAATGGAGTCGCCACTTAGTTTTTGAGAAAAACTAAGAAAAATAAAAAAAATAGCCACTGATTTTAAAAACGTTAACTAGAGAAAAAAAGATTCGGAGGCTAAGGTACGAATCGGAGAAGGTGTTAGGCACTCCGTTCGCCCAACCATAAGATTGTCATCTACTAATCATCATTGGTTCTTTAATATAATTTATTAAATGAATACAAATAAAGAAAATGGGGGTGAAGAAAGAATATTCAAAATCAAGTATGAAAAATACATAAAATATGTACATAACACTTTAAAAGAAATAAGTATCAAAAGAAAAATTCTAAATCCTATAACATGTAATTTATATCTAAAGGATATATAAAATATACCCACATGCAATATTATTTAATCAACCTAAACTAATATACTTTGATTTTTAAAAAAATGCATAAAATTGTCAAAATTACCTAAACATGGATTGCAAATAAAAATAAACTATACAATTTTTGAAGCAAGGTAACTAAATCCTAAACTAATATATACAATATGCATGTTGTCCAATTATTTACAAAGTTAGAAAGCATTATAAAAATTCCATGTTAAAAACTAACCAAAATAATAAATATTTTATATTAACAAGTAAATATTTGAAGTTTTGATTTGTAGAAGAAAAAAAATGTTCTACAAAAGATTGATTAAGATAAGATAAAATGTTAAAAAATACTTATAAAATCTAATTATTTATATTTTTGTTTTTTTAAGGAAAAGAAAAGAAAAGAAGGTAGAAGAAAATAAAATAAATAAAAAGGAAAAGGGAGTTTTAACTTTAAAAAGAGAAAATTATAATTAAAGGTGGAAATTAGCTTAAAAGTCTTTTGCCATTTTTAGGTTTGATGAAGAAAAAAAATAAAACTAAATATAAGGAAAAGAAAATAGAGCTTTTAAAAAAAATGAATGCTAACATTAAAAGAAAAGAAATGCTAAATGAAATTTTGTAAGAAAATTAAAGGTAATACTAAAAGAAAATAAAATAATAGAAAAAAAAATTACATTAATGAAAGAAAAGCTAAAAAATATAACATTGAATTAAATGAATATTTAAGCTAATATTATTTAGGTTGGTGTTAGTAAAAGAATATTAAACTAAAATTAAAACAAAAAAGAAAGAAAAAAAAAAGAAAAATGCTAATACAGAAAAATAAAATGAAATACTTAGTACAAGAAAATAAAATGCTATTGAAATAAAATTTAGACTAAACAAGAAAATTAAATATTAGAACATTAAATAAAGAAAAAGAAAAGGAATAAAACGCTAGGAAAAGAACATTATACTAGAGAAAAAGAAAATAAGTAAAGTGCTAACAAAAAAAAAATAATGCTAATGAAGAAAAGAAAAGATTAGAAAATAAAATATTAAGTTAAAAAAAAATAAAATATTAGCACTAAAGAAAAAAAATGAAACATTAAAAAAATTACATTAAACTAAGGAAATAAAATACTACATTATAAAGGAAAGTAAGTGTTTGGAAAGTAAATTATATTATTTACTAAACAAATGCTAACATGAAAATTAAGCTAGAAGAATAATTAGAGTGCTAGTAAAGTAAAACTAAACTAACTAAAAGAAAATAAAATAAATGCTAGAATATGGAATTAACATAAAAGAAAGAAAATGCAAAGAAATGTAATATTAAAATTAAATGGGTGTAATATTGGCGATTACAACCATTTTCCTGTAGGCGCCTTAATTATAACAATTAACAACATTGATTAGTTGTAACCGTTAAAAATGTTGGCACTAAGTTGATGGATTAATGGAATGCAACAATGTACTAAAACTGAAATGAAAATAATAACTGAAACTTTTAAAAGGAATAACTCAACTACGTTGAATAACAATTAATATTGCAAATACTAAACAAAATTGACAATAATCGAAAAACTTTGGAATGAAAATTAACTCGATCGCTCCAATAGAGAGAAGTGGAGTTTAGAAAGATCGGGAATCCAAGCGAGGTACCTAGATTGTCGGGGAATCCCCAAGTCGTGAAATGTGCTCCAATTGTCTAATCCTCGAGGGGTGATCCAAGCAATGTAGGCTTCAATGTAGGTATGGGAGATTAGAGACTCGGTATCTCGGTAGGATTTTGGCGTCGGGGTTCGGGACCGCTCGGTATATCAGCAGAGTCTCTCTCACTCAAAATTCGTACTAAAAACATATGCCGGGGTACGGTATTTATAGAATTCTTCAACCAATGACAATTTGACACGTTTTGGGACACGTCAGGCCAGTTGAAGTTGGCAGCCGCCACAATGCAAATTGGCGGCCACTGGGTTGGAAAAGGTTCCACAAGGTTCTATTGGCGGCCGCAGCAATGTGAGTTAGCGGTCGCCATGTTGGAGTTGGTGGCCGCCATTTTTGGCTAGGGTTTCCAAGAGGTTCTATTGACGGCCGCCA